>JBBPNN010000189.1:0-39578 GCA_038090935.1 Hortiboletus campestris
TCGGCCATGGTAATGCCGGCGGCTTATGACCCCTTACGACCGCCTCATAAGGCATGCTAACCCTGATGGGGCATTATAAAGCTCATTATAAGTTCATTATCATGGCATTTCAATGCAAAAAATTACCTAATTTACTCAAATTCGCGTTGGCAGGCATGATAATGTATGGTAAGTCCTTGACATCGTGGCAAAAAAGTTCCGACAATTGACTGGGGCTGTCGCTTTGTGTGGCGTATAGCGTACTTCACAATAGTTACTTGGTTACTTAGTCTAGCGGGATTCATGCCTAGTCAGGAGCAGCTCTGACTGCCTCTGACTGGTGTTCTGAACGAGATTAGGCGTTAGTTAAACTTGATTGTTTCACTGCAGGACTTGTGTCACGACACAATCCCAGCTAGTGGATCGGTGGGCCCCAGTTCCGATTCGCGCCGAGAACCTACGCCGATCAGCGGCTTAGGCAGCTTTCTGTTCCGTCGTGTGGGGTAAGTTCGACTGCCGGCCGGCGCATCTGTCACAAGTAGTACATGTGGAGAACCGGGGTGCGCAACCGCTAACTCCATCTTTCAGGTAATATCACGTTCCAGCGGCGGACGATCGCGGGTGAGGAGCTCACCTGATCTTGGTCGCATGCATGTTCATCAACGTAAACCCGATATTCAGCACTTCAGCTCTCAATTCTAGTAAGCTCCGTCCAAAACGCATGGGGCAAAAAGAACCTTCGCCGCGGCCTCGTGATGCTCATATCCCCGGTCTATTAAAGTTGCAGTGGCCGGAGCAAAACTTGTGCCGGTTCCCATCGCTGTATCTCTCCACTCTGACACCGAATGGTGAGCTATAAAGCGTCCTATCTCGCGAAGCAGGTGTATCAGCGCTATTACGATGTCTCACAACGCGTTTGACAAACTGGAGCCATCTCATTCCGGGAGTGCGTGCACGCAGATCCGCCGTGATACTAAGACAACGCACACGGTCCCTTTGGACGAGTATTTCACCGCGCATCGGAGTCCCACTGGCAACACATGGTCACGAATAAGGTGAAGCACTGGGCTTGAATTTCCCTACTCCGAGTCCTTCCCTGATCGCTGGGCTATAGGAATACATTACGAGAACCCTTTGCAGAGTTCCTTGGAACCTTGATATTTGTCTTGTTCGGGAACAGCGTTAATTGTCAAGTCTTTCTTTCGATGGATTCTAGTGTAGTGTCTTCACCCAGAGGAGTGAGCAACTATTGTCGACTGTTGGCTAACACGGAGGTTTCATATCGTTTCCAAGGACTTCCTTTCTATCAACTTTGGCTGGGCGGCAGGTTAGTAATTCGGTGCGTTTGATGCATGGGACCGACTGTTCTCCCTTAGGTGTCGCGGTCGGGGTATGGGTATGCGCCGGTGTATCCGGGGGGCACATAAATCCTTCGGTAACGAGTCAGCTCGCAGGGCACCGGTCGCGCTCTGATTTGATGCCAGGTCACCATTGCTTTAGCTACCTTTCGAGGATTCCCCTGGAAGAAAGTTCCAACCTACATTCTTGCACAACTGCTGGGAGGTGTCTGTGGCGCAGGCATCACATATGCGAATTATTTCCATGCCATCAACGTTGTGGAAGGTGGTCGCAACCTCAGAACCATCACCAAGACGGGCGACTTGTTTGCAACCTACCCTGTGCGCGCTATATCATGCTTGGGTGCAAGAATAAAAGAATGATACAATTGCATACAACAGCTCAGCATTCTCACCCCGGTGTCGTGTTTCTCTGACGAGGTATGTGTTTCTGCTTTGAAGATGTCCTCCGAATTTTACAAAGCACCAAGTTCATGGGGTCTGCTGTACTCATCATCGGCATTCTTGCGGTAACGGACAAAAAGAACGCAGCCCCGCCTGCAGGTCTGCTTCCCATAGCGTTATTCATCATCGTCCTTGGCATCGGTGCTGCGATGGGAATGAACACAAGCTATGCATTGAACCCCGCACGAGACCTCGGTCCACGGATCCTCACAGCTTTGGTGGGTTACGGAGCTGAAGGTAAGCACATCGGAATTGGGAAATGTAGATGATGACTTCTGGGCTATTCTTGCTGACGCTGAATTTCAGTCTTTACGTTCAAGAACCAGTACTGGTTCTGGTGCCCCCTCCTCGGCTCCGTGCTTGGTATGCTGTTCGGCACCTTGACATACGACTTCTTGATCTACACGGGTGATGATAGTATCGTCAATAAACCATGGGTACTTAACCGCCCCCCGACTCGATCGATGGACGAGTGACTAGCCGTCGCTTTGAATACTATAGCATAACAATATTGCACATCAATGACAAGGTCGTTTCCAGGGAACAAGTCCATTCGCGAGCTACACGTTCTGCAGAAATGCGTTCGTACACTTCAAAGTCCCGTGAACGAGATACACAGAAGACAGGACCACCTGACCTGCAGATGGCGCCCCTCTGAAACAGCTACCACCGTCGCACCAACCGGCCCGCCACCCAAACAAGAGCGCAAATACATGTCGGAATTAGAACGATCCATATGACGATGTCCCATAATAAACGCTTGCCAAATCGACTACGCTGGAGGAGCCGTTCCTTGCGTTGAAGAAGTGGATCACGGGATGGAGATGGCGAACGCTCAAGATGGGAAGGGCGTGGTGAGTTCGGAACCGACGGCGGTGCCTGAGGCACAACGATCGCGAGGGGGCGACGGAAGTAATGGATAGTGATGTGTGCCAAGGCTAACGACGGAGTCAGCTTTTTTCTCAAGCGAGGGGAGAGAACACACCTGGTAGCAAAAACGCCCCGAAAACAGCCAAAAACAGCGTGACATCGTCGAGAGTACTTGCTACAGTGGGTGGGACTAGGCTGAGTGCGAGAATGACAACAGTGATGACGTATAGCGCCAGATCGGTATGGAGGAAGTGATATGCCACTCCATGGAAGGGGAGTGAAATTATTGATACGACGATGGATGGGATAGATAATACAAGGATGGCGATGCGCAAGCCGAGTATGAGGTTGTCCGACGTGGCCGTAGAAGTCTTCCATCGAAAGTCAGCCCACGTTCGTCCGTCTATCGGTTACACTTACCGGAGCGCGAGGTGACGCAGTATGGATGGTCACGAGGGGAAACATGAGCAATGCCGCTAGTATGGTTGAGGACACGTTCAATAGCTCAAATGACCTCGCCTTTGCATTCCTGGACGCAAGGGAATGCGATGGAGTCCCCGCTATCAAGGATGCAGACAAGGGAACCGTCATGGCAGTGGTGCATGCAAAAGCAAAACTACCTGTAGAACACAACGAATGAGAAGGTGCGCATGGCAATTGATGTGGAGGACAGAACTGATTTCATTCCACAACACTCCTCGTCGAGACGAGCTCACACTTGGTGGCAAAAGTTTGTTCGTGCCATAGGAACGAGATACTGCGACCAACCACGCCAAATATGACGCTACGGAGAGACCAGTTGTATACACGATGGACCTGGAGGCCAGGGACCTGGGGAGGGAGAGTACAAATACCAGAATAGATAATAGGATTGAAATATTGCGGCGGGAGAGTGTTGGAATTGATTCTGGGAGTTCAAGGAGGAGTACAGAGTCCACAGAATCTTGTTATGGGCAGAATCAGAAACGACAGGCCATAACCATGGAGCCCAAACCGACCTCGTAGATACATCGCAGCCAATAAAAGCCTGAATGATCCGCTGATGATGGTAAAGGTAGAGCGTGCCAAGCCACGCCTGCGGGGCCTACGATGACGCCGTGCAAATATATGAACGAGAATGTCTTCCGTGGATGACTTGCGCATATAACGACCTAGAAGAAACCAGATTTGACGGCAGAAAACGGAGAGGGCTGCAGCGACGATAAGTGCAGTGAAGCCGTATATAAGTGAGGCGTCGTCAATATCGGAAGCATATATGGCGCCGAGTCTGAGATAAGGGGACAAGAGATATAAAAACACGACCGAAGGAGGAAGTGGCAGGACGGGGAGTTGGTTGATTCCTGGTTGGGGATCGTTGTCCTCGTTGTCATCTTCATCGTCGGTGGTGTACCCTTCGAGTGGGTCGCGATCGTCGGTGTTGGGGAGGAGTACGAGACGGGGGGTTGGAGGGGAGTCGATGCTGGACCTGGGACTCGACGACATTTCGGTCAAGGGCATACTCAAGTTACGTGCTGCGCCTGACCCAGCGTGCGACTTTGTTCGTGTTGACCACTACGATCATGGACCCGCGCACGCCGAGAAGACGACCCACTATCGCAAAAGAATGGCAACTGGCCGTCCTCAGGAAGCTCCAGTCAGAGTCGGGCAACCCCACCGAACAACAACGCTCGGCAGCGGCGGTGGAAACTGGCCTGTGTGTAGTGCACAAGACAGCCTTGACCGTCGAGCAAGCTTACCGTCTCGTTTTCTAGCGACGAAAAGTGGGTCAGGAACTGGTTCGTCCGTCAACGATCGAAGCTCGCCGCTCGTAACAGAAAAAATCAACTGGCGACCACCGAACCCACTGCAGCCGTCCCGACGCTCAAGTTGCAACTCTGCTATCCTCCCGCAGTTTCGTCCCGCAGATCGGTTTCGACGCCAGTCCCCTCTCCTCCCAGTCTTGAATCGCGTTCTCCTCGTCCGTCTCCACCGACCGTGGATACCCCGGCCATACCCATGTCTCCGGACAACCCATCGACGCTCGCTCCGCACACCGCTACGATACCTACGTACCCGAGGGATCCGCTCTACAACCGTTACCCCGACTTTTCTCAATTCTTTCGCCCCCAAGTACACGAGCGATTCCGCACTTTCGAGTTGCCAGCAGCGATCGGCAATCACGGCCACCTTATCCAGCTTCCAACCAACCCAGACATGGACCTGCTGAATCCCTTCCACCTCGGCGGCCATCCCACCCTTCAAAGTTCCTCGACGAACATGCAACCTTGTCCCGTCTCGTTCTCCGTGAGGCTTGTGGATCTCTTGGCCCATTCTTCACTCCCACAATATCCCACTTTCCCTCCCCCGGAGTTGGGATATCTCATTTGACTTTAGTGGTTGTATCTTTTTTCTCCGTGTTGTTCTGTAGAACTGTATCGTATCTGACATTTGTAAGCGAAACATGGTTTTACCGCCACAGCTACCTCATGTCCCAAATCCCGACCAATGACCCAGGCTGTACTTGCACAACTCGGTCCCGGATGCAGCCCAAAGACACATCCCCTCCCTCTCCTCGACCACTTGCAGTGCCGCGACACGGTGCTCGAACGGACATCCAAACACTCTTTGATTAGTCGAACTCGTTCCTGCTGGATCAAGTGGTGGGCCTCCTGTACGTAGGGACCAGAGTCGAATCCTGTTGTCTTGGCCAGCGGCAAATATAAATTTCTCGTGTGGATCAGTTACCAGCGGCTGAAAGCAACGGCTCGTCCAGAACGGAAATCCAAGCGAGACTTTGACAATAACTGACCAATCTGTTGGTGTACAAGTTGAAGTTGCCGGTGAAGGTCATTAATGGTGTCCGAATTGGGAAACGTAAATCAAACGTTGATATCTGAATTCTGCCCTCAGCGCCTGCATCGCACCAAGAACCCGAAACACTTACCCCACCATCAAGGAAACTTGCGAGAAGTTGGTGGTCGCGTAGGAGCTTAAGGCCTGTGATCGAACTCGTGCGCTGAGATATGCTATTGAAGAGGGGATGGCTATTTGATCTCTGGACACGGGCGTCGAACCGGAGGATGCCGCCATTGCGGAGGCCCGTGTAGATAGCGTTCTGTGTGACGGTCAAACACGATGGGAAAGATAAAGGAAAGGTGGAACCGGACCTCGTGTTGGGCGAGTGCAAAAACATCACTTTGGGTGGGAAGGCGTTGCAAGGAAGAGCAAACTGCAATGTCCTCGATCACCACAGCTTGTTTATTCGCACCTGGGTCTAAATTCAGAGAAATAGTGTGAAGAACGACACTCTAGGTACCGAGAGCGAGACGAGATCCGCATAGATCTGTGGTCCAAACGTCGTGGACTATGCGGCTGTCAATCCTTGAAACATGAATGCTGGGTTTCGTAAACTGTGAGTAGCACAGTGGCGAAGAAAAGGGACGGTTCTCACCCTTCATTGGAGGAATCCAGGGGTACATATAAGATCCTACATTCCGGACCGAAAGAAGTAGCACTAGCCCTGGTACCTTAGTCCAAGGATGAATCAGGGAATAGATGACCGACACGCATGTTGTGGGAGATACAGCAATGGAGGATACCTGGAGCGAAATTGAGAGGATGACACGGTCCGAGACTCGAGCATTGACGCGCCTCGGAAGAGAGGTGGAATTGGCGCTGCCACCCATCGATGGTATCCATCTCTTCATGATGCATGCCGACAGCGGACGAGTAGAACCAACCGAGGGTGTCTCCAACGAAGCTCCACACACGTCCGCTGTGACAGACGGTCTTGTTTCAGAGTGTCAACAAGCAGGCTTACGAAACTTGCGCTCAGACCCATCGGAGCGCACCTGGAAGGCAGAGACCAGCCCTTCAAGAGGGACAGTTGAACGTGCGACTTTATCAGTCAGTGCAATCTGCGAGGAATGTATTTGGCTGGGCATGGTTAGCTGTCATCGGAATCGTGCGGGGGAGCAACCAACTGGACGAGAGCATCCTTGCGGACGGTGCGACAAACTGAACGGAGATCTGAGAGGGCATGATACGAGGTCAATTGACCCCGGCGCCGCTTGATGGCGACCGGCGCTGGGACCGCGGGAATCCGAGTGGGGTCGGGATGACTGCGGGAGGCAAGGGGAAAGTAGCGTTGCCTCTCGTGGTCCCAACGCATGCCGGGGAGTTGGCGAGCCATGGCGACAGGACAAGACGAGGTCATCTCATCACGTGCTCGACTCTACCTTGATCCATGCCCTCTCCAGACGCTCCTTCACGAGCACGCTCCTTTTCCCTCGCCAACCTCGACGACGACCCGTTTGCCCCCCCTCGGGCATTCCACTATCCCAGTCCAACCCCTGTTGTTGTATCTCCACAGGTGCATGTGCCCCACCCGACCGTGGCTCGGCCCAGGTCCTCGGGCCACGGCCAAGTTCGTCCCGCGTACACCAAGCCTGCATTTGCCCCCTGTCCTTCCCTGCCTTCCTTGCACACCCTCGCCCAGATGAACACTTCCGTTCCTGGGAGAAAGGTGCCATTTCTGATCCTCATAACGTGCGCTCGGGCCTGACACCCACGCTGAATAGATCCGAAAAGGGACACCTGGCGCACGCTTGCCTCACGAACCCTGGGATATGGACTTGAGCGCCGAGTCCGATTTTCTCACAAGAATCACTCCATCCCCTTCACCAGACAATCAGTCTCCGTGCTCCCAACCACCTCTGCATGAAACCACGCCCCACGCGGATCCCATTTCCCTCCAAACGACAGGCAGCTCAGGAACGTGTTTGGCACCTCGGGAAATCGCGGCTATCTCGCTTCCTGATGAAACATCTGAACCTTCCTCACGTTCATTGTCTGGTGACGATGCCGATATGGACTTTCTTCCTTCCCTTTCTTATACCACTTCTGGGCCCTCTTCTTCCGCTCTCTCACGCCCTTCTTTGTCTGCCTGCCTACAAGGTACTATGGGCGTAATTAGTTCATCGGACAGCCACGACCAGCCACCCGCGAGTCTCCACGTCGACAATGACATTATTGAAGACGACGACCCACTCAGTTATCATTCAGATTTCGACTATTATACCCAGTCTCTTTCCGACCCGTCTGATTCCGAATCAGACGATCCCACTACAGGTGGCAAGCATTCTCTTGACGTGGGCATCACCCCATACAGTTCGGTTTACGATCCAGTCGTCGACTTTGAACCCCTCCCATCCGTTGACACTATGCGTAGAGTTAGCGTCCCTCGCGAACGCACACAAACCACCAATGGCATAGGTCCACCAATTCTCGAGCTGCCGCAGGACGGTGGCGGTTGGCGTGGGCAACCTAGTCAGCCTGAAAGGCAGCGTGGCCGCGAAGACGAGGATAGAGGTCGGGAAGCAAGCAGATACGATGGGGTTCATTCGAGCGGCCAATTTCCTAGGGCATACGGAGGTGGTGCTGGAGGCAACGACAACAACGGAGATAAGGCACATCGAGGTAAACTCCGCTCAGTCTCGAGCACCCCAGACTACACGTCGTCCTCGGACGATGATGTGGACGGTACCACAGTCTATTACAGCCTCGATGGCATGTCCAATGGCCCTACATCACGTGGACATTCTCGTACCCATTCAAAGACTGGTGGCGGATCAGATGATGATGTCCCGTTGGCGCAGCGAGTGCCAACGGCGTTGTCTGCGCAGAAGTCGATTCGAAAGCAGTTATGTGACGAACGCCAGCAGCGGAAACTCGAGCGCGCACGGAGTTCTCGGAGAGCTGCGAAACCCCCTTTACCTTCCCATCCGACAGAACATCTCCGCGCACCAGCTGCGCAATCAGGGTTTCGAAAACGGTCCATATCTGCTGCACCGGCACCTGTTTCGGGCTCGCGAACTGCACCCATCGAGCCGTTTCCAGTAGCAGACTTGACCAGGAAGCTCATGAACCTCCAGACTTCTTCCCGCACACCACCTGTGACAGCTCCCCTGACCTACGACGGTTCCGTACCTACCAATCCTCGGGTGCCCGGTTATAGCGGCGGTGTCTCTCGAAGTTCATCTCGAGGGAGGCACACGGACCACACTACCTACTTGCAACAAAAGACCCCCAGAGCTCCTGAGACGTCATCACAGGATAGACCTTTGAGGTCCGCGCGCTCTTTCCATCGACCCGACGGACGGCACTCAGAAACTCAACGGCCAGTCATTGACCAAACGCCGGTTCCTCGGCTAGGGCGCAGCGCAACAACTGCCGGACGCACCGCACGCGCTGGACGTGACGCTCCCTCAGCGGGACATGAACAGCACGCCAAGTCGGGTCGTGTCAGTGAGGATGGTCGAAAACCATCGGCAAGCCTTTCTCGACCATCCATGGACAAGGAAAGTGATGTTGCACAGCGACCTGTGCAACGACCACCTGTTCCTCCACTGCCGATCTCAGACTCCACCCCGCCGCAACACATGTCCAGGGTGCCTGTTGTACAGCAAAGGATTTTCATCGGAGATATGCAGCGGTTTAACATGGTGGAGATCACACCTGCCACGAACGCTGGAGACGTAATAGACACGGTGGCAAGGCAGGGCAAGTTGGATAGACCGGAGTCGTGGATGGTTTTTGAGATGGCTCAGGATTATGGCATGGGTAAGAGCCTTTCATCTAGCGTATGTTCCCCACGCTGAAATTCACGTTGATTACAGAACGGCCTATACGGAATTATGAGCTCCTCGCTGATGTTTCTGCCTCTTGGAACAAGGACAAGTTATTAAATGCTTTCGTTGTCAAACAAACCCCTCTAGCGCAATTACTGAGTCGTTCTGTTAGTCATTCTAGGCAGTCAAACGAAATTTGCTTACCGAATCAACACAGGCTTTACCTACCAGCTCCCCCACCCATCGCGGCTGGGTTGAATGGGAGAGCAAACGAGGAAAATGGAATAAACGTTGGATGGAACTTCGCGAGCATGGCTTGTGGTTATCGAAGCGGGACACGGTAACGTTTGATGTCGCAGAACCAACTTGGCCGTGTTGCTCATCCGGGTCTCTAGGGAAAGGACGAAGTCTTTCTGTGCTCACTGTCAAACTTTGACGCTTACTTTGTGACACGGCGACACAAATCACCAATGGCCTTCGCATTTGCCATCAAGTCGACTGACCATCTGTCGTTATTTGAAAATGTCGCGGATTATCTTCATGTATTTTCTTGCAACCCCAGGGACGGCGAAAAGTGGGTGCAGGCCATTCTCGTCGCTCGTGTAAGCAAGCTGGACGTCTTTCAACTTGACCAAAGCGCTCATCTGTCCTAGTCGTATGTTTTATACCAGGAGCGTAATGTGCTCTTTGCCAAAACTGGGGAATCACTTTCCCAGGCAAAACCACTAGCGCGTTCCAGAACCAGGAAACACTCTGTATCCAGTCGTCCTGTGCAACCTCTTGTCAATGTACCACCTCCCTTTAGCCAGGCACCAACCGCCAATATTGCCTTTGAGCCTGGCTCCCTCCTGGCTAAACGAAAAGAGCTATAAAACGTTGTGTTTGTTCGCATGGCTCAGCCCATCGTTTAATTGGGACTTGTCTTTATCGCGGATCATGCTTGTGTCCACTGTACTTTACAAATATTATACACAATCTGCGGATATGAGAGTAAAGAATGAGAGAAACTGCAACATGGACATGAATAAAATGTCAAGTCGACGTCTTCTGTTTCTTTTTAGCTGGCCCGTCGTCGACGCCCTCCTTGACCTTGAGCTTCGGTTTAGGTCTAGGTTTTGGCTTTTCGTCGTCATCGACGTCCATCGCGTCATTGTCGCCCTTTTTCGGTTTAGACTTGGCTTTGGGTTTGGCAGGTTTCTTCTTTGGCGCGTCTTCTGCATCGCTCCCGTCTGTCTTGGCCTTGGCTTTTTTCTTGGTGAGCTTCTTCTTCTTTCCATCTTTCGCAGACTTGGTCAATTCCTGGTCACCACTCGCGTCTGACGCTGTGACGCCGCCTCCAGATTCAGAGTCGCTCTCGCTGGGTGACCCCTCGTCACTCGACGAGGCCTGGAAATCTTCGTCTAAACGAACGGCATCAGCAAGGGTCAGGTGTACGCGTATTTGACCAACCTTCTTCGCTGTCATCCTCGTCTCCGCCGACTCGAGGTTTAGGTCGTTCGTCACCACTGCTCGCAACGCTTTGCATCTCCTCGTCCGAGTCGCCGGCGGCGGCAGCCATCATCATATCCACGTCTGCCACCATCTCGTTTTTAATCCTGACCTTTTTATCCTTGAGGAAGGTCTCTACGGGTTCGTGCTCCTCTTTGTTGATCGAAGTAAAGGTGTATTCTGGTCCGCTCTTGGTGACGATCTTGAGGTCAAACGTACGTGCAGCACTGGCGCCCATGCTTGCACCCACGCGAGAAAAGACGCATTGGTGGATGTCCGAGAGCTCGACGAGCGTCGGCTGTTTCGACACGAAAAAAATGTATTTTTCAAGCAAGAATAGGTCACCTTGTACAGCTTTGAGATTGGCTTTGATGCCAGGATGCCCGTCGCGACTGCCATTGCATACTTAGCATCGGGGACGTGAAGAGAGAAAGTAGAACCCTTGTTACCTTTGGAAGGTGCCCGAACCAATGATTTTCTTCTTTGACAGTGCACGGAAGACGCCTGATACGACCTCAAATGTTGGGTCTTCGTAGTTCTTTTTCAGTCTATCGTAATTCGCGATCTCCTCTCTGGCGTAGGGTCACTCAGCCAAATGCGGTGACAGTCGAACAGTTGTGAACCCACTCAGCCATGTTGAGCTCGGCGGTCGTCTCTTCCTCCCGCGCGAATTGCATGACTAGATACTGATATCTTGTCTGGCCTTGTCTGATCGGCGTGCTGAGACCGAGCTACTCGTGGTTGGGATTTCGTGTCGAGAAAATAAGGGATACTCACAATGAAGAGAACATGTTGATCGTCCTTGGGGAGCAGGAATAGCCTTGAAATACTTGAATAAAGAATTTTATAATCGTACGTCTTGCCACGGAGTCGTAGAAAGTCGAGGAACATGTCCACGTCGTAACGTCCACGAGGCGTGAGTACGAGCACCTCCTCGAAGCTCAAAACGAGATCGCCGGATACTTGTCCGATTTCGGCCTTGTCTTTGATGGCTTCGTGGAAGGCTTGAGCTGCGCTGACTTCCTCGCCGTCCTCGTCCTCCACGTCGGACTTTTGTGAGCCAGCTTCCGAACCACGAAGTTTTGTATGAGTGCCAGGAACGTAGAAACGGATCTCGACCATCTCATCCGGGGCATTTCTTGAAGGCTTTTTACCGCTGGACGAAGAAGGCACGAATTCGAGGGATACTTCTGTCCTTCCGGCAATATTGGAGTTGGCAACCTGCTTGAGAGGTAGCTCAAAGGCGGCCTTGTTTGACACTAGGAAAGCCAGTTCCTGTCCTGAATGGGAATGAGAACTGGGCAGGCTGGTTCGTAGGTGCTCTGAAAGCAAACCTTGAATATCGGTGACTCCCCAGTTCCACCCTTTGAACGTTACGTCCTTTATCTCCAACGTCACGCCAAAGTGCTGCTTGAGTAAACCTGCGAGTTTGTCGTGGTCCTATTGTATAGAGCTGTTCGTGAGCTTCTCCCTTCAAAGCGCGGCGGCTTTCGGCGCACCTCGCGCACGAAACCGTCAAACGATTCTCTCCGCCTGTCCTTGAGCCCGACTCTGAGCTGAAAGTTTCTTGCGACGCGGAACCATTGCGCCCATTTGATCTCGTCTGCGGGTATTGCTGCCACGAGTTCGTTTTCTTCGCCTTTCCAGGCCATGCCGCTGCCGGCGAGTCGCAATTCTGGGGGGTGTTCGTGAGTCTGAAAACGCTGTTGGTAGAGAATTGGACTCACTGCCAACTTCGGGAGACAAACCATGGTATATGCGGTCGAACTGGGTTGCAGCCATGACGGTGGGTGGTGGTGGACGTCAAGTCGCGCGCGTCAACTCAGACACGCCGAATATAGAATGTGTAATCAGCGCGTCTTGAAGTTACCACTTGTCCTACTTGGCTCCGACATCCAATCGCTCGCATTTTTAGGCCTCTACTCGCATATCCGTGGGCCGCCACTGATACCCATGGACTCGACCCAAGAGCGGACGTTTTGTAAATGGTGCGCTCGTGTCCCATGTTGCGCATCGTCAGCCCGCATCCCTAGCCCCGATCTCCAGGCTCAACACAAAATTGGAGGCTAATGGATACCCGCCCATGCGCTCGCTCAAGCAGGATCTCTCTGATGGTGTGCGTCTGATCCAATTGATGGTCCGTTGAACTCTCGTATCATGTTTCGCGGTCTCGTTATTCACTCCTGTCACATTTCAACAGGAGATCATGGGTAATTGTCACCCATCCCCTGCATGATGTCGGGGCTCAGGTCACTTTCAGGAGATACCTCGCTTGGAAGATACAACAAGAATCCGAGAATGCGCGTTCAGAAAGCAGAGAACGTGAACAAGGCGTTGGAGTTCATCAGACAGAGGGGAATCAAACTGACCAACATTGGTCCTGAAGGTGCTGTCATCTTGAACAAGATATGGCACGTCTCTATTAATCAGCAACATCGGGTGCAGATATCATGGACGGTAATCTAAAGCTTATTCTCGGTATGATATGGACCCTGGTCCTACGTTTCACAATCGCAGACATCAGGTGAGTCGTGCGCAAAACGTGTGTTGGTTGTCTGACAGTCACTCTAAGCGCGGAGGGCCTCTCAGCCAAGGAAGGGCTTTTACTTTGGTGTCAGCGAAAAACAGCCCCGTACAAAGAAGTCGATGTCCAGGACTTCTCCATTAGCTGGTCAGATGGACTTGCGTTGTAAGCATTCGCATTTCTCCGCCCAAGTTTCCAACTCATCCATCCCAGATGTGCCCTTATTCATTGCCATCGCCCGGACCTTCTAGATTATGACAAGCTTGACAAAGTGAGAGGCTTCTTCTCATCCCGGTTCCTGGGAGTGACATCAACTCAGTCAGATCGACATGGAAATACACGCCTGGCATTCCAGGTTGCCGCTGATCATCTCGGTATTCCGGTCAGTGTTGTCTTATCTGGAGTTGGCGCCGTTTTCAAGGACTCTTTGGCAGCAACTGCTCGAAGTTGAAGACCTGTGTGACTCAGACCGCCCAGACGAGCGTAGTGTTATGACATATATTGCCAGTTTTTTCCATGCTTTCTCCACGATGGGTCAGTTGATGTGGTCTCGAAGATTTTATTCTTCTCAAATCACCTATATAGATCAAGCGGAAACTGTCTCCCGTCGCGTTGAGAAGTTTGCAGAACTCATGCAGTCGGTATGGACAAGCAAGAATGATTATGAACGCAGGGCTCGCAATGTTCGCCGGTTTAGTAGACCTCTTTCCTTTCGGTCTGACTGTCATCCATAGTTACTTTATGCATTGGCCGAAGTCCAGCAACAGTGGGGGGCAAGCAGATTCACTGGCACGTACGCAGACGCCAAGGGGCAATCCTCAGCTTTTACGACATATAAACAAACAACGAAACGCACTTGGGTCACAGAACGACAAGATGTGACCACCCTCTTTGGCAATATCCAAACGAAACTTCGAACGTATGGATTAAGGGAATACGTCCCTCCTGTTGGGCTCTCACTTTCGGTTGGTAGACCTGAAACTTTTTTCATCCCACACTCACGAAGATCATCAGGATATAGACAATGCATGGAATGTGCTGCTAGACTCAGAGGCAAAGCGTTCTCGATCAATCAATGCACAAATACGACAGTATGTGCGCCGCTGGGTGGTATGCTGCAACATCTTACAGTTCTTAGGATCAAGGAATCTCTCCGAAAACAGTTTGCAGATCTCGCCAATGGCTTTTCGCAACGCCTACACAGCGTCTCGCTCGATCTAGCTAGCGTCGAGGGCCCATTAGAGGTTCACCATACCATTTCCTTCGGTTTCTTTGTTTGACCTAGCTCTGAAGGAGCAACAAGAGCAAATACGGAAGATACAACTTCGAGTTCCTGGCCTAGCCGATGCCCTGGCTCGTGTAGCGAAGGCTGAGAAAGATTGTACCGATGCCAATGTCGAGGAAAACGACTATACTGTGTTTACATGGCAAGACCTCGACTTTGAACTCGAACTCGTCACTCAAGCCATCGCTAAGAAGATCTCTTTCATTGACAATCAAGCGCGTATTTCTTCTCGCTGTCCCACGCGTCGTGAAGCATGCTGACGTGTGACAGATTGTATCGAGGAACATGACCAACTTGACACCAGCCCAGTTGGAACAATTTGAAGGCACTTTCCGGTACTTTGACCGAGACGAAACCAACACTCTCATTCTGTCGGAATTCACTGCAGCTCTGGCCAGTCTCGGCCTCGTATACACGGTGCGTAATACTTGTCATGCAGACTATGAAACTCTGAACAAAAAAGCAGGAAGAGGACTTTGTTTACATCTACGATCAACTCGTCCAAGACTATGGGGCAGTGACCTTTGAAGCTTTCATTAATCTTTTGGTATGCGTTCGCAGTTCGACCTCGCTTGTTTCGAGCACCGACGACGGTTGACATAGGTGGATATCACTGAAGACCAAACATCGCCGGAACAGCTTCGAGAATCTTTCCGTGGGATCGCAGGAGACAAGGTAAGTTCTATCCACATGAATGCGCTGGTCGATTTTATCAGGTCCATTTACAGCCATTTGTGACCGAGCTGGATATGAGGTTAGCGCAGCTGCCCGTCAGTGCAGTCGATTATCTACGCGAGGTGATACCATCATCCACGAATGAAGTTGGGGAGCCAGAGTATGACTATGAAACATGGCTTCACGACGTATTCGCGTGACGCCTGCGATCCTTGGCGAGTTGCATTGTGCCGGTCTGTACGGGAGACCCGACGTTACCAGAGACAGTTACGCAGCATTTGGCATAGTGTATCATCTACGGTAGTGGCTTGGACTCATCCATAGAGTATTGCAGTCAAGGTTCACAACAGGATATTCTTCAACAAGGTTGCATTATGAATGCAGTGAGACACATCCAATTACACTATAGGATAATTTTAAGCGTCGAAGGTGATGGAGGCGCCGACCTTGTGAGCGGGGCCGGAAGGGGCAATGTCGTTCAGTCGCTGAGTATCTAGAGCAAGACTGAACGCAGCTTTCACACCCGGCCGGAGGGTCTGAGTGTAGCCTGCATTCCTCGTGAGTTATACAAAACACTGTGCAAGGGGGTGGGGATATACCAAGAGCAAGGACACCCGAGTTGTTGATCTTGGCCTTGACAAACGCGGCAGAGTCGAGGAAGCTGAAAAGGGTATGTTTCGGTGGATGATCCAATACGCATGAACCAGACTTACGCCTTGGCACCGACTTCGAGAGCGACGCCCGAGGTTGTCGATTTGGTGTCGTAGACAGCCTTGGCACCAGCTTCGACGTCGGGGCTGACGCGGTGGTAGTAGCTCGCGGAGAATGTGTTGAGGTTGTTGAGACCGTGAACGGTGAGGGCATACTCGGGGGCATTGTAACCGAGAGCAGCCGCGTAGCGGGTAATTTTGCCCTCGGTGACGTTGTAGGCAGCCTCGGCACCAAAAAGGAAGCCATCACGGCCGAAGACGGTGTCCGCAGTGAAGGTGGGACCCTAGATACGAAATGAGGATAATGGGGAAGCGAACCGGGATGAGACGTAACCTTGAAGACGTCGAGGGCACCACGCGTGTGAACACCGGACTGCTTGTAGATGACGTTGAAGAGAGCAGTCTTTGAGCCCTTGTCGGGGACCAGAGAAGTGTTGAGGTCGAGCTTCAAACCCTTTGCAATGTAGTTTTCGAGCTCGACTTGGGACTTGAGGACGTTGGAGGTAGTCCATGTCTGTGTCCAGACGAGGCCGTTCTTGGGGTCGGCAAACTTTGTCTCGAGGTCACCAGTGATGCCCTGGGTCTTTGAGTCACGGAGACCGGCGACCTTGAAGGCAACCTTGGAGGGAGTCTTGGTCTTGACCTCGAGGGAGATGCCGGAGAAGGGGTAGTCCTTGGAGAGCAAGTCGTTGGAGGACTTTCCGAGATCCTGGAAAAGAATGGACGGTGAGAGGGGAGAAAAGAGGATGACGGAGGATACGAGCCTTCCAAGAGGGCGGGACGGGCTGAGGGAGAGACATGGTGGACACTGAAGGAGAGAAGCGAAAACCAGCGCCGTTTTTCAATCGTCTACGGGTCGATTCGTGGGAATATTCTCAGTCCACCGACATGGGCAGCAGCGCAAAACTACACAAACGAGTCGTACGTCCGCGCCCGTCTCATCCCCGTCCTCCCTCATCGTGCGCCCAGAAAAAGCCCGCTTCGTCGTCGTCGACCCAGCCAAAACCAGTCCAGGCTCCATCGGTGCCGTCCGTTCAGTCGGCCAAGAAACGCGCTGGCCTGAAATCCAAGGCCAGGGCCAAAGGCAGGCGGGGGGACCGTGTATTGGGGGGTGCAGACTATGTCACATTGCTGATGGGGGGCCGACGAAAGGCAGCAGAGGAGGCCAGAGGGATCATGACGTAATGCACATGTATACCACCATGGCCAAGGTCCGAGCCTGAACTTGGCCGGATCCAAATGTTCAGACCACTCCGTCCCCGTCCCCTCCCCTCCCGCCCAAGAGCATTCGCGACTGCCCCAACGTTCCCTCAGAAGCACCAGCACACTCTTCCTGCGTCGAGCTCGCCCGTGTGCCCACAGCTCCAGTTCTTCAATTCTGTCACACAAGGATCAGCCAAGATACCCACTTACAGAGTGCTAGATGGCGTCGGCATCCCTATCGAACAGGCGGAGCTACCAGATGTTCGTCTCTCTCTCTCTCGACGTCTGCTCTGCTCATCCACCCGTGTAGATCACCCCAGAGTTTGCTCGCAAGTTGTGCGTTCCCATCTCTCCCCCTAGCCCGACTGTTAACTCTGACATTGGCTGTCTCCAGATATGAAAACATGCAACTCCTCCCGACGATGGACAACATCCTGTACAACGTCCAACGTCAAGGCAAGATATCGTTCTACGTACGTCACCCGCATCCACTCATTTCCCCACTCGGATCTAACCAATCTCCCTAGATGACTTCAGTGAGCCCATCTCTGTCAACCTTTGTGATTTCCATGACCATTCTCCTAGTATGGCGAGGAAGCTACTATAATCGGCTCTGCTGCGGCCTTGGCCAACGATGATGAGTGTGTATTCTTGTCCATTTTCGTCTTACGCCTTCCTCACGTCACATTAGAGTTCTAGGTGGGCGCCTTTGTTCTATCTCAGTCCACCAATCATGGCAAAACATCAGGTCAATACCGTGAAATGGGAGTTCTCCTATGGAGAGGCTTTGGCATTAATAGTGCAATGGCACAGTGCTTTGGAAATTACGAGGACAAGTCTGGAAAAGGTCGACAAATGCCCATGGTGTCCAATTTCTTACCACCCACTCTACCTTGCATTCTAACTTCTTCATGTAGCACTTTGGGTCCGTTGACCATCACTTCCATACCATTTCGTCTCCACTCGGAACCCAGATACCACAAGCAGCCGGCGTTGGATTTGCACTCAAGCGTGATCCGGCAAGACGCAATAAGAATGTAGCGTGTGTATTCTTCGGCGAAGGTGCTGCTTCGGAAGGTGACTTCCACGCTGGAATGCTTCTTGCTTCGACGATCCCGACCCCAACCATCTTCCTGGCACGTAATAACGGTTTTGCAATCTCTACACCTGCCCACGAACAGTATTATGGCGATGGAATAGCCGCACGTGGACCCGGATATGGTGTTGACACCGTCAGGGTGGATGGTAACGACATCCTCGCAGTCTTTAATGCTGTCAAAGAGGCACGCAGACGATGCCTCGAAAGCGGCCGCGCTGTGCTGGTCGAAGCCATGACATACCGCGTTAGCCACCATTCTACGTCTGATGACTCATTTGCATACCGTGGTCGCCAAGAGGTTGAGCACTGGAAGAAGATCGATAACCCAATCACACGTTTCCGCTTGTTCATGGAGTCGAGAGGCTGGTGGAACGGCGAGCAGGAAGAGGAGCTGAAAGCGAAGCTCAAGAACGATGTCATCACCACACTCAAGCGGGCGGAAACACTCAAGCAGAGCGACCTTCGTGATCTCTTCACGGATGTTTACGGTGGTGAGGAGCCATGGAATCTGGTGAGTCAAAGGTCCATACCCATGTGACCCATCTCATTCATATACATTAGAGAGAGCAGAGAGAAGAGCTTGCCCGCCTTCTCAAGAAGTATGGAGAAGCCTGGGAGCCATGGCGGACGGAGCTCAAGCGATTTAAGGATGAAGGCAAGAAGCTGGTCGACTGAGTGTGCAGACTGTTGTATATACCTGGGGATAGTTGGCGAGTTAAGTTGTGCTGATCATTCTTCATTGTCTATATAAGCTGTGCTCCGGATTACATGATATGACTTCATCGTTCCCTCAGGGGTAGATAAACTCGAACATTTCTATTTTTCACGGTCAGTCATGTCTAGCACGCACGCACACCACCATTCCCTCGAGGGAAACAACCCCCTTCGTGGCACAGACTACATGGGGCATGCCCCACCCGGAAACCAAGGCATTGTGGATGGCAGGCCTGAAGGTGTGCTCGTCCGAATCGCAGTCCTGACCACTCCCCGCTTACAACCCGCAGGTCGTCAACCGCAAGGCAGCCCCGTCCTTCTCGACACGGTTGTCGACTCAGATGCCTCCGCGGATAATGAGACGGACTATCCGACAGCGCAGAGTACCATTCCCGGAGCGACGTCCCGTGATGTATACAAAGGTCTTGGTTTCCCCGCACAAGGCATGTCCAGCAAGGAACAGAGACACGATGGTCAACCTCGACGCAAGCGTCAGGGAGGTGGCGTAGAACAATTCGGTGAGGGTGTGGCAGGTGAGAGTGGTGGAGGTGACGGAGCACGCAGAGTCGATGGTGCTAGCGAGAAACGTTGGATTGCAGGCAAGACAGAGTTTCGAGAGAGTTCCTGAGGATCACTTCCAAGATAAATGACGTGTATTTTACCTAGCTCGAGTATATCATAATGCTTGGCTGCGTAATACCATACACGAGAGCAAACAAGTGACTAGAATAAAAATATGACAGAACCTCAGGGCAATAGTGGGCTATTACAGTAAAATAGGTTGCAAGAATTTAATTGAAGGCCAAGGTGCCTTGGCCACGTTCCGGATCACTCATCCTATTCACCTTGACAGTGTTTCCAAGCTGAACATTACCCATATCTTGGGGAGTGATCAGGATGTACTGTTTCTTGTCGGATGCATTCGCAGTGTCAATCTGCCTTGCAGTGAGACAAGAGAAGGAAGAAGAATGACATTAAACATACTATCATACGCATGCTGATGCGTCGGTTGACAGCATCCATGAAAACATCGAATTCATCTGAGGATATATGTTAGATGATAGCGACGGAGAACCAAGGATGTTCAATTACCAAGACAACGCAATGGACAACCAATGGAGTCCCACAACGATAGAAGCAAACAGATAGTCGAGAAAGACTTCTCGCCACCACTAAGAGACCTAGGATCTTTATCTCTCCCTTGAGTCAATGTCTGGTCATCGGTTTGAACCTTGAGCTGTAGCGTCTGGTTAACGTGGTCAAACAAGACTTTGCCATAGTAACCCCGCTGGGAGAGATGAAACTGGAACACAAGCTTGCAACGGAGAGCGATATGACGTCGGAATTCATGCCACCTATCCATGCGAATCAAGAGAGAGTTCCTCAATGCCTGGGTGATTTGTGAGTATGCATCACCCGAATACAAACAAGAAAGTGATTTTACGTGGTTGAGAGCAGAGAGACTACGGATATCACGTTCGGCATTGTCTAGAACAGCCTTCGCCTTGTTTACTTCGACGGTCATCTCTTCAATAGTTGCACCATGTCTTAGGAATCAAGTCAGCGGGAGATACTAATCACTCTAAATATAAAACCTACCGGCGTTCTCGCTCCTTCAGGGCTGCTTGGACTGAATCAAGTTGACGCTGTACCTCGGCCACTTTGCGGGGATTTTCAACTCTTTCGCAATACTTCACTGCCTGTTCTGACCAGCTGGTAAACTCTTGCTGAAGAGTTTTCACAATAGCGTCAACGTCGGCGACCGTTTTTCTCTCGGTCTCGAGTTTCGTCTGATAGTGTTGTTGATTCTTCTGCGCCTCCAGTCGATTCCCCACGGCCTCTTCGATTTTTCCCTGCACGGAAGCTGGTTTAGAACTAGGTCATGCGGAAAACACTGACGGATACTAACCATGATTTCACTGCGGTGCTGTTCAAAGTTCTGAATCTGTTCCTTGATACCCTTCAGTTCCCTCAAAAGAGTGGCCTGTTGCTCATCGATAACAGCCTTCCGCGCTGCGAGATCGGTATACTGTTCCAATACAGAAACTTTCTCGGCCTCGGCTTCCTGTGAGATGGAAGGTCAGCACGATCGACGAGCAGAACGAGCTAGATACACACATCTTTTGCACTTTGTAAGCCCGAGATTCCAGCCGGCATTTCTTCATTGGCCTCTTCTTGGAGTTGAGCATGTGATGTCTTTGCTGCCCGCAAATGCTCGTAGGTTTCTCGCTCTAACACCTAAGCAACACAGTTGTCGCGTTGTTGTGATAACATCTCAAGACTTACGGAAAGCCTCTCGATTTCGCGGAATACACTGTCATAGACCTGACGACAATGGTTGATCTCGGCTTGGGTAGCTTTGTACTCTGACTCGGCAGCCTCTAGATGCCTCTGCCAATCGCTACCAAGGTGGGTGAGATATATTAGCAACGAGCTGAGAAGCATATACTTACCGACGTGCAGCCAGATCACTTGTCGTGAACAGCATGCGACGTGGATCATTGGCCTTTACCCTTGACAGATTGATGGACGAGCCACCTCCCTCTCTGTTTCGCCCATGGTGAGTGGTAGATAGGAAAAAGAACCACCGAACACGTACGGGTATCTAGTTACTCGCATGTTGTCGGCGGTCCACGCAACACCACCCCCACCGAGGCTTTTAAGGGTATCATCGCCAACTTTACGGTCTGCCGCAAGCACTGTCCTTTCAACATTTGCCGAATTGATCAGGACTCGAAGTATATATGGGTCGGAAACCTGTCTCAGCCAGAGGTCACTACTAATCGTGATCCCATTTCAGGAGACAACCCACATCAAGAGCGCGCAAAACAGTGAGGACGTCCCCACGTGGCTCACCAGCCCGGAAGTCGAATAAATCTCTTTCTGAAATGATAACGTTGACGTGAAAGCTAGTAGATAATCAGTATCATGAGCATAAGAGGCACAAACAAACACAAGTACTTCTTAGATTGGTCAAGGATTTTCTTCAATTGTGGTCGGTCTCTCGCATCCGTACACGCAAAAGACGTCATCAAGCTTCCTAGCTGTGCCCTCAATAGCGGCGCCCACTTCTGATCTTTGAGTTTCACATACAAACCAAGCGGTCCGATGGGGGGGCTTCCATGCCATTGAATCTTACCAATACTTTGCAATACGCCCTTGATATCATGGCCGTACGGGGCTAGACTGTTCTTCTCTTGCTCTTTGCACTTGCTGATCATGGTCTGACATTCGGTGATCCGCTCTTGATGTTGCTGTCTCTTTCCTTCGGCGGCTCGACCTTTCGACTCGATCTCATCCCTTTCGAGAAGTTTTTTGCGTTTCTGGTCGATAACATCCTTGTGTCGACCATCAGCTTCTGCAACAGCTTCTTTCGCGGCGTCCAGACGACGATTGATTTCCTCGCGCTTCGCCTGTGTGTGAGCCTCCAAGCGTCGAGCTTCCTCAGCAATATTCTCGTCATATTCCTTGATGGACTTGTTCAGCGCCGTTAAGCTGGAATTCATGTCATTTTGGTCGTTCTGAGAAGTGGCCTTCAGAAACAGTACTTGAGTCTATTGAATGACACCCACTCTAAAGTCGTTGAGCTTATTCTTATTGGCTCGCATCTTCTCCTGGAGTTCATTCCGCTGAGCATTGAGATGGTCGATGTTTCCAAGTTCCGAATGTTCTTTTTCGTAACGTTCGACTTCTTGAGAAGCAAGTCGGAATTGGGACTGGCGGATAGGAATCGGTTTGCCTTATAGTGTGGCTTTGGGGACGGAAGGCGTACCTCTGCTGTTTGAAGTTCAGCTTCAATTCGTGGCAGACGACGCTCGGCCTTGGCCAGATCCTCAAACTTTGCTTCCATCTCCTATATAATTAAAATTGACAATGTCACGATATTGGAAGAGGCGATAAGACTTGCCCCTTGTTTAGCAGCTACGTGAGCCCATGCAAGCTCTCTCTTGAGCTCATCAGCTTTGAACCGCTGCTCACGGGCTTTAGATGCCTCTTGAAAGCGAGTGGTGGCCTCCTTGAACGCTGCGCGAAGGTCTGGTAAGACCTGCTTCTTCTGATGAAGTAACTTCTTGGTTTGGTTGATGTTATCCAAGCAAGCGTCATACTCTTCGCTCAGTTGGCTGAGTTGCGTTCCACGAAGGAAGAACTAGCAGACGGTGTTATAAACAATGTTGTCAGTACATCGTAAAACAACACAAACCTTGTACTTGTCAGAAGGGTGAGAAGCATTCAAGAATTGTCGCGCAGCATCTAGAAATATGGATGAATAGCCGGTTACATCCCTGATCGCTAAAATCATGCCTTGGGTGAGAACATTCATAGGATTATCAACCTGAATGTTCATATGATCGCAAATAGCAGCTAATTCATCCCTCTTGGTGGAGATGAGGGTACCGTCCTTGTTCATGATTTTCCATGAAGAAGAACCGTCCCGTGTGAAAGCACGTCGAATGACAATACTTCTTCCATATTCTTTGGGCTTGTAAGCTTCTTCGCCCTGGTTCTTAATAACAATAGTAACTTCCGCTTTGCTGCGTAAAGGCGTTTCTGTAATGGGACAGAGAAAACCAGGTCACAACTTACTGCTGACCCTCGCGAACAAACGATTTGAGTCCACTACCACGACCGGTGGAAATGGATTTACCACCGAGAGCGATCGTGATGGCAGATAAAACGGCACTCTTCCCGCCTAATAGGGGTAAAGAGTCAGCATAGAGCTAGAGCTAGTAAACGCATATAACCTACTTCCATTATGCCCTTAGGTGTACGTCAGTAATCGTGGGGCAACCGGTCTAGTGGGCGGCTTACCAATGATGAAATTGACCTGGGGCCCGAATGCGAAAGTCAAGTGAGGATGGCACATGAACTGCTTCATTTCAATAGACTCAATGATGCCATGTTCCGCAATACTCTTTAATAGACATCAGGTGGGCCAACGACAGACGCGAAATTACTTACACCGATGGTGTTACGACGCTGTTCGAGCTTACGGCGAATAGCCTCACCGTGGTCCTCCTCGAACCTCTTCTCCTCCTCTTCGTTTGGCTGTTCATCGTGAAGGTCATCCTCTTCGTCCTCGTTGTCACTATCACGATCTTCGGCCTTGGCCTTCCCCTTGCCATTAATAACTGGCTTCCTCTCACGTCGCACGGGCGAGGCTGGAAGTTCGTCACTGCCCCCTGTTCTGGCACGCTTGGACGCCTGGGAGGACTCGGGCGCGTCGTCGTCACTGTCGACGATGGTCTTTCGTTTTGCCATGGTGAGCGTTAGAGAAGGAGAGAAGGAGACGCGCACGCGACGCGACGCGCAGGGGGAGTCAACAGTGCCAAACAGTAGAACCACGTGATCAATGAGCCGAACTTGGATCCAAAGATTCTAAACGGGTGTCGTCGCTGACACCGTCAAGCGCGATGAGCTTGAGGGGGGTAACGGGTTGCACTGACAAAATGTTGTAATGTCGAGAATGGTGGAGAATGGGAGGCAATTACTTATGCTAACCGAACAAGTGGAATCAATTGTGAGCGTCGTCGTAGTCACACGATCGAGCCGGGTAACCAGATCCACTCTGGAACAGGTCGACCGTGTTTTATCTTCTTTTCCTTCCTCGTTGTCCGTCTTTTTCTTCTCTCTGAGCCGTCTTCGGGCTCACAATCGACACTTGCCGCCTCGGAGAACCTCTGTTTGACGGGGCTTCCACTCGCTTGATATCAAACCTGTCGGGAACCTACAAAATACCACATAACTACTATTCAGATACCCTTCCCAGCCTAGCAGTGTTCGAAAACCAGCAGAGCCGGATTTGAACAGCAGCCTACAACATGTATGTCGACCAGTACTTCATCCCGCCTCCTGATTTACCTCACTTCCCAAGGTATGATAGAGGATATCCCCATCCCGGCCCCAGAATTGTCGGCCCAGGTCTTATGGCTGGCGGTATGTCCCATTCCGCCCACGCAGTTCCCTTGGCGGCTCCTCGGCCTGGGTACCCTGCGCCGGTTGCCAACCTCAAAATCCCTAGTCCATCGCCTTCAGCCTCTCCTTCCGGCCAATCAACGGAACGACCGCAGATGGGGCAGGTCCCTCAGGCGCTCCGAGCCACCCGCCCGCAGGCAGACGCGGGCGCTCCTCGTATGCCCCAGCCAATTTATCAGACAGCCGTTCATAGGCCATCTGTACCGAGCACGCCTCACCCCCTTCAACCCCCCATGACTCCCATCACGCCGGTTTTCGTTCGTCCTTCAAAATCCCCAGCTCCGTTGGACGTCAAATTCTCAGAAGCCATCATACGTGGTAACTCAGAGGATAATTTGTTGCCAAAACGTGGGGAACGTGGAGATGATTTCTGGAGGAGATTCAGTATGGTTGCTAAAGAAGAGAAGAAACCCAGGTAGGAAAGTCTTGTCGTGAGGTTGACATAGGTTAATCCATCCCCTAGCTCTTGGTTGATGAAGACACAGGGTGGAGCTAGCCGCTTATCGCGTTGGGTTTGGGTGATTGGCATGGTCCTACTTATCGTGGGTGCTCTCCAAACAGCCTACTACTGGATTTCTAACCTGCCTTTCCAGTGCGCTGGGATCGGAATTGGACTCTGGTATTATGCCTCACACACCTCTTCCTCTAATCAGCAACCAACCGCTGTTGGCGGTAGTGCGCACGAAACCGCTGGTTCCAGTGGTCCCAGTTCTTCGACAGCAGGTGGTCACTCGATTTCCTCGTCTCCCCATGTTACGCCCACCTTTACGCTGCCGCGCCGTGACACAGTGCCAGACCCAACACCAACGGCGCTTGCACTTATCCGTGTGCCACCTGAAGACGTTGTACAAGCCAACCTTTCGGGGCACAACAAGAGACACTGGCTTCGCAACTTTTGATATCCCCACTGATAACAAAAAAGATTCCTAGCCAGCTCGCACTCCCCATTCCTACCAATTTAATCAGATACCAACACTGCATGCAATACCGCGTTTCATTCTCGGGATCAATCGGTTCTACTCCGACTCTCTGGCTTGTTTGGACAACGTCTACTTAGACAAGTGTCCTGTCCCCTCGTTTAATCATCATCACGTTGGGTGGATTTGTATTTATCACATATTTGATTGAGCCCTTGGTTACATGGTCTATATCCCTGGAATTTTCAAGCCCTACCACGTTCTGTCACTTTTGTCACTGTTAGTCTCTGGATCCACTGGCACTGGCACATTCCCCCTCGTCGTTGAGGCTCTTCATTCGAATCTGATTTCTCATCAACTGATACTGTTGTGTATCCGTTTTGCTAGCCGCTTTTATTCCATCAGGCAATGGCTAGTCGCCCCACAGCGTACCCATACATAATCAGTCCAATTCGAATCCCAACGTCGCACTGTAGCGCCAAGGGGCTGGTTCTCGAGCGTGTACCAACTTCATTAGCAGTGCGATACATAACTAAGACATTTGTAGGGTACTGATTCTAGCAAAAACTTGTGACCATGGCATTGCTACGTGGTCGTGTGTGCAACATTCAGTGAATGAATATTAAATGTGTGACGAAAAGATGGTCGAAAAACTGAGTAGAGGTGACATCATGCATTATCCACGGAGCCTCGTGGCGAGCCGCTTCTGTTTAGGTCCTGGAGTTGCTTTGACCCTTGGGATATCCTCCACGATGTCCACTTCGCCTTCAGAAGACAGCGCCTCTACCTCCAGCACATCCTCGCTCCTTCGCTTGTTCGTCACCTCTTCTCGAACAGTCTTCCCGCCCTTCCACTCTTCCGAAAGCTGGATAATACGGGATTCCAGATAGTCCCGAAACTGTGGAATTTCGTGGTCCTGCCACATCTTCTTACGTTCGGAGCTTGGCATGGTACCTCTTGTCTATGAATGGAGTTGCAATATCACCTGGTATGTTGGTATGAATATCACGTACGGAGAGAATTTGCTCCAGAAATTCCGACGGAGCGTCCATGAAAACCTTCACGAAGTGAAGGAGGTATATTCCGCAATCCCACGTATTTGGTTGAACGGGGACCTGCACACAGATGAGATATCATGTATCTGAATGAGATTGGAGGATAACATACCTGGACTTGTTTGCCGACTGCATCGCGCACTTCGTCGAAGTTACGTTTATCCTTCGCCTCCGATGCAAGATATTGTTTGAGGACTTTGATAGCTTGAGGGTGTCGAGTACCAAGGGAGTCAAGGGTAAAGATGTAGGTCCTGGCGAGACGATGGCCGGGAATCGATCAGATGCTGGCTGCGACTACCAAAGTGCAACATACTGAGGAGGTAAATCCACGGTTGAAGATTGCGTTACAGCGAGCATATCGTCCACTTCGGCTTCTTGCTGCTGGTCCTCACCACTATCTTCGTTGTCTATGGTATCAACCGGCTTCACGTCTCCTGGTTTGGGCATGGGTCCATAAAATTGGCTAACCGGTATACCTGACAATGGCTTTGACGTCGAACGTTGCCGTACTTGAGCGATCCCACATGTCGGATTCGGAACAACATCAGTGACAGAGGTGTCCGCGTCAACGTCCATGCCATCCGAGGGAGGATGCACCAAATTTGGACTTGAATCCCGAATTTGAATCTCGGAGGACGTAGTGGAAGCCGGCTCCGACACAGCAGTAATAGAACAAGATTTGTCAAAGACGGTGACCGCAACGTCATCCATCTCCTCCATTTCTTCGCATCTCGTTGTGCTAGGTGTCGTCGCACGTGTAGCATCCATGGAAGACGTATCGACTTCAGGCTCCCCTTCGGTAACATGCGCTGCGGGGCTCGATCGTCGCAACGATACTTCTGCAAGCGCTCCTGCATTGGCAATAGCACGTTCCTGCTGTTGCTTTCGTTTCCGTGTCATTCGTGCGTTAGAAAGCTGGGAAAGTGGAAGAGGTGGTTCTAAAGTGTGTCCAGGTTCGTATATGATAGCGAGGTACCAATGGATACTATAAATAGCGGTGAGTGGATAGCATGAGACCTGAGCAAAGGCACATACTTCTCGTTGATGGGAACGATGACATATTTCTTGGTGAATAAATCAATTTTTGAGGTCCACTTACGCACGCTTTTGTATCCATCCTCTGGGCTACAAACAAGATAATATGAGAAGAGGTGGCAAACTACATGAAGAGCTTCGACAAACTTCTTTCTGTTGTTAAGTTTCTTGTAGAAGAAAGAGCTAAAGACGTGGATTTGGTCTGCCAGCGCTGGGTCCTTCACACGAAGCTCATTGAGCCAAAGCCTAGAAATTTCAACATACGTGACTGTCGGTTAATGGGAAAGGCATACTTGAGACCAAATTCAATGAGCGTATCATTGAGATACTCTTCAGGCTGTAGCCTCCTGATATCACTATGCATGATGCTGAGCGCTCCAGTTCCAGTTGGAGGATATATCAGAACACTGAACAAACATAATTGTGAGACAGTGTCACATAGGAGTATAAAACTTACACTTCATCGGGCTCTAACTGAGCCGGCGGTGGAAGTGAGGGCGAAGCCCTCGAAGTTCGGATTGCGGACTGTCTCACAGAGCGGCGGTGAGGCATAGATGGACCTGGATCTCCGTTCGGAAGTTTTCTGACAGACAAAAGGTCAGGAAGTATTGGAGATCGCTTTATTTGTCTTACAACTCAGGACCAGTCTTAACGGAAGTCGAGGAACAAGGCGTAACAGACCGGGTCGGCGCTGACGGCCCGTCTGGGGTGTTTTCGCTGCGATCTTCCTTCCTATTTCCGGACTCTCTTAGTTCAAACATCTCAGCAAGTCGGCATGCATAGTCCCAAATTTTCACGCCCTTGGATGGCCTGAGAAAAATTATGATTATATTTCAACGCAAAGTGAGATTTTCGCTGACTGGATGGTTTCAACAGCAGAGCTCCGAAATGCCTTTCTGATCCCGGTGACGAATTTCTGGTAGTCCGTAGTAGAGAAACCCCGATCTTTCGCAGTTGAGAAGAGGAAGATTAATACTTCCTTACCGCGCCCACCCCCTGTAACACACGCACGAGACAAATTAACAGGGCAACAAGAAACATGAGTTGGCGCCAACATACCTCCCTTAAATCCCTTGTATTTACGTTCGACTTCTTTCCATGTGGGTCCCGGTGTAGTAGTAAATTGAACCACAACATTCTCTCTCAATGGTACCTCTAACTCATTTACGATCTAGCAGGGATTATCACCAGTGAGAAAGTGGAACGGAGAAACAGAAGAATATATCACCATCACGGAACAGACGTCTCGGTCGAGCTTGAACTCGAATTTCTGTGGAGGTGATCGACCCCATATTACCCTGATTCGTTGCTGGGCGGATTCGTATGCTAGCGTAAGAGGCGCAGACTCGGAATGTTGGAAAAGGTGTTGACCTAAACACCAGGCCTTCAGTGGCAGAGTCCAGGTATGTTCCTTCTCACGTGTAGAGTTCAAGAAGTTGGACGATGAAGTTCCAACACGATCGGATACGTCTGTGTTTCTTTGGTTGCCAAGTGCACCCTAGAAAGAGCGCCTTGAGATACGGGTGTTCGTCTGGTTACCTTGCGCTTACCTTATCCTTCCCCTTCATCTTACTGATAACCGTTTTGGTTGACGACTCGACGGAATTCACCAACGTTTCGATGGGGCGGCGTGTGGCTGCTGGTACGGATGGAAGTGCACTCTCGAAGAACCTCTTACGGTCGTGCACAATGTTTGTGGGTATCCCCCGTGATTCCTTAAATGGCCGGCCGGTAGGCGGAGGGGGCGTAAATTCCTCGATTTCTTCTCCCTCTTCCGAGCCTTCCACAAGCTCCACAGGCTCTTTAGCGCGACCCTTCCCTTTATTCGATCCAATTGAGCTATTCTCTGCGGGATGTATTTCGAAGGCATGTCTCCGAGAAACCAGGCGTATTGGATCCGGAGACGACGACTTGGCGGCACGAGGGACACATTCGCCGAGGTCTTCAGAGCTAGTTCCGAGATCGATAATCTCGGCGTTGTTTGGGGCAGGATTACTGCGGTTGAGGGTCGCGCGAAGCGGTTCGATCACTTCAATGTCGGGTTCAGAAACAGGAGCAGGTCTCCTAGCATGCGATGACGATGCGCCGTTAGGTGTTATGGTTGAGGAGATGGTAGCATCAAGCTTTTGGCGCTTCCGCGGACGCGGGTCAGTGCCAGAGCTGCACCCGTCGGGAGGCTTTGCCAGGACGGTCTGGCGAACGTTGGGGTTGCCTGAGGGGCCGAATTTGGGGCCGAGAGTGTTTGACATCCGACAGTACGGATTACTATTACCCTTACGTTGGAGACGCTAGTCAGCAGAAGTCAGATGGTGTGTAGTGGGTCACGAATTGCAAGCTATCCCTCACTTCATCGGCAGATGGGACTGATATTATGGTTGGCGGGTGCTTCCAGTGACCTCTGCAATAAATGAAGGGATAGATGAGAACTGGGATACAATGCACTTACGAGGTGTTCGAAGCGTCCCTGTGGTTGATTGGTCCAATTGACTCGTGCACCATCATGGACTTGCGCTTGCAAGGATCAGGTCTTGTCGTCGAGCGCGTCAAAGTATGGTCTTGATCGTGTCAGAAGATGTCAGAATCAAGTCCTTGTGTGTTGTGCAGCAAGTAGGGGTCACAGTTCCAACCTGACGCTATGTGCCATGTGGTCAAGATTGTAGGTGGTTGGTACATAGCATAGCGACTTGCCATAAAGTCTAAGTCACCCAACAAAACAATATTCGTCGTTTCTCCTATACAAACATTTTTCGCTAATATCTTGGGGCCGATTCAGAAAATCACAAATACACTGCTCGTTTACTCCTCGAGCAGCCTCAGCAAGCGATAGAAATCCGCAACCAAGTACAAACTCCCTGTGATGACGACTAGATTCTCTTCCGTGTGAGCCGCTTGTTCAGCCTCCGTCCACTCAAACGCCCTCAACAACTGAGAATCCCAGGGAAGATCATCTGGTGCAGCCCACACATCTTCATCTTCGAGATGGACTATCTGTCGCACTGTGTCTCGTATTTCCAGAGGCGGGACGGAGGTCACCCATGGCATACCCTCCGGGGGGGTAAACCGCAAAGCTGCAACCCTTACTCTGGTTATGGAACCTTGAGAACCATGCGGTAAAAAGATGGGAGACAACGTGTCGAAAGGTGTTCTCGGTGGTGAATGAGAGAGTGCGACAATGTACGTTATATTCAATTTCGACCCTGGCCTGAGCTGAGCCATGAGCCCGGAGATGTAAGAGGCGAGAGATTCCGCGGAAGCAGCATTGTGAGCTCCGTCCGCCAAAACGACCGGCGGATCAAGAGTCGAGCCTACTGTCACGGGACGTGGTAGCATATGGAAGGTGAGCCTGCCGGGCCAAGAAACACCCTCAATCCCTGCACGAACAGTTTCGGCTGTGATCCAGTGGGAAAAATGGTGGAGGGTCGCCTGAGCGGGTGTGTGTGTTACCAAAGTAGAGATGATAGTCAGCGAAAGTGATAGGTTGTCGAGCTGATGAGTGCCGTGCAATGGAAGCTTGGCGTGAATCGGTGAAGTAAACGGAGTGGAATGAAACTCGATGGGCTGTCCTGGAGGAAAAGCAAAGGGCCGCTCTGAGGGAGAGAAACAATATTCCTCGCTCAAATGCCATGGACGGACGGGCGTGCTGATGATGAAGTGGCCGCGTATCTCTGGGCCCTCGACGACGCGTCTGGCGGCGACCTCGACGATGGGGTATCTTTGCGGGCCGAGAACGAAGGGCTTTCCGGACCTTGCGATTCCGGCTTTGTGCTCCGCAATGGACTCGATTGTATCCCCGAGAAATTTTTGATGGTCGAGATCCACTGCTGTCAGAACGGACACCAGAATGCAGTCGTCTGGAATGATATTGGTTGCGTCGTCTCGACCACCCATCCCAACCTCGATCACTACTATATCGAGCTTGGCAGCTTCAAATATCTGAAGCGCTGTGAGGGTCAACAGCTCAAAGGGGGTGGCAGCGGTGTTGAGGTGCTGATCTGCAGCAATGACGAGACTGCGTGCATGGTCGTAGACGGACGGGGACACGGGCTTGCCGTTGACGAGGATGGCGTCGTGGACGGAGACGAGGTGTGGGCTGTTGAATCTCCCGATGGAGAGTCCAGAGGCGTGTAGAATGGAAGCGATGATGCTCGTCACGCTCCCTTTTCCGTTCGTCCCTGCAACGTGGACGGTTGGCCTTTTGAATTCCAGGTGCGTTGCAAGACGTTTGACCCGTTCCAGGCCGAGATGAATCGACATTTTTACGTGTGGTACCCTCAACGCCGTTTTGCCAGTGTCCGCTTGAAAGACAGCACTTAGCAACGACACAAAGGCTAGGCACAAAGCATGGAATTTAGAGTCCTCCCATTCGATACATAAACCAACCTCCCGTCCTGCACAGGACACTACTTCTCTCCCAATGTACGAAACAGAGATCGACGTCAGTTCCAGCCTTTTCGTTTCACTGTGACGCCGCCACTGATCACGATGAACAGGATGCAGTCAAACAGCTCCAGGCCGGTTCCACCCGTGCCCCCGCTGATTTGACACTCATAGCACTCTCACCAGCTTGCACTTTAGAGCAGTACCATTCGATTGCATCCGCCATCTGCGCCGTCCTCGATGATGCCCATCTTCAGACTTCAAAGGCGGACAAGAGTCTTCCTGTCCAACAAGTATTATGCCTCACGAACTTGGCCTCCATCATCCCAGGACGTTATGTGTGTTCGGGGGCGGACAACACCCTCCAGACCCTAGCGCACCACTGGGCCGAGCTCCATCGGTGGATCCTGTATCTGAAAAGCGACTTTGTAGACCAAGAGAGTGTCGACCTTTCATTCCGCCTCCTCGCCAAGAGATGCATTGTCGAATTTTTAGGCATCTGCGATGATTCCTTCCTTCATCATATGTTTGATTCCATCGTCGAGTCTCCGGGCATCATTGCCACTCTCTTTTCCCTGTGGCGCTTGGAGACCCTGGATAAAAGGTTCGCCCTCTCTGAGGACGATCCATCATCCCACCCCATGTTTCATATATCAGCAACCCTGGATTCATGGATGTGCGCCTTCTCGCAGCGAGAAAGGTGGGACTGGTCGGAGATCCTCCGTCCTTTCGGTGGCGAGACTGATGCTCTCGCCGCCACCGCTTTGGATCACCTCAGACGGGATGTCGCACGGACACCGATCAACTACGACCTCATTGTGTGGGACATCCATCTCATCACGACCCTTTCTGTTAACGATGCTATCCGCATCCCTCTCCTTAATCAACACTCGATGACAATACTTACGGGTGTCATCAATTCGATGGTGGACCGGTACGCCGCCACCAACCGACACACCCTCATTGCCAAGTGCATATCTTACGGCTATTGGTATATTCGCGCCTATGTGGAGTCTACCGAAGGGCTGCCTTGGGTCACACAAATTGTCGAAGCTGGCCTCTTGTCTGCTATGCTTTCCACAGAACCCTGGATCAAACACTTGGGTGGTCAGGATAGCGAAGACTGGGAACCGTTGTTCTTGTTACTCGGGCAGATAATCCCCAAGTACTCGATTTATAGCTCTGTTCTGAAACCCATGATCAGGCGGTTGACTGCGATCGATGCGGGTGGCTTGCCGGGAAAACTCGAGAAAGATGGTTTGCTATTCCAATCCTGGTCCGAGTTCGAGAATGTCGTTCGGAGCAGAGCTGCGCTATATACTACGACTCTCAGTAATGAGACGCATATCGAATCTTGCCAGAATGTAAAGGTATGCTTATTGCATCCTTTCCGCATGTCTGTATCATCTACACGCTTTTCGATATAGTGTGACAAGTCCGGGCCACCTGGGTCATTCAAAAGTTGCGCAGGGTGCCTCCACGTTCATTATTGCAGCAAAGAATGTCAGGTGTACGATTGGAGGAACGGTGGTCATCAAAAGTATTGCCGCGACATCCAAGCCCGTCGTGCAGGTGAGCTCGGGAACCTTGTGGATGTCGAGACACTGACCATTATGTCAGATGGCCTCATATCGCGTCTGTCGAAGCGCAGCGTCCATTTCATCGATCGGGTCATCGCTCAGGCCCTCGGTTCCTTCCGGGATCGCATCCAAGCTGCTGTCATGATGCTGAACCTTAATCCGGTGGTCGTCGAACTTGACTATACGGAAGTCCCTACGCAAGTCGACATCGGTTCTCTCCACTCCGTAGCAACGATAAAGACGTGCGGATGCGATGTGGTCGTGGCCCAGAAATGGGATCATATGGTCGAGCTTGCGCAGAAGGCGACGTCAAAGAGAATTCTTGTGCGCGCATTCTTACCGGCAGGCACGTCTGAAAAGGTGAAACTCCAATGTCTGCCTCTCAAGCGGATTCTCGGGGACGACACTCCCACGACGGACGAGGAACTGATGTCCGACTTTGACGAAACATTCGATCTACTATATTCACGTGCAGGACAATCATTTGGCATTGTAGATGCCGCATTCCCGAGCGAGGCAATAAGGGCAATGAAGGAAAAGATGGTTGTAGAGGAAAGAAAGCCCTAATCATTGGAATTGATTGGCTACTACCTTAAGCATGTTGCTCATGAGATACGTATACATACATCATCTTACATAAACTCTGAGCTTGTGCTGCTGGCAATTGTCCATATATTGTAGCTGCCTCGACGTATTGCACTGATCTTATAGACTAGACGCTCTACTGGTATCGGCTGGGAACCAGACCCAAAGTAGGGCCAGCGAGAAGCGAAATCCGAAGGACGGATCATGTAGCATGTAAGTGTTCTAAGTACCCAAGCGCGAGGAAAGTCCAGTCGATAAATCATGGTAAATGCGTGCTTGTACTATAATATGAGAAGTGTGTCGCAGTGCAATGGTATAGGCATTGAAGCCCACGGTGAAGCAAGAGCAATTAAAACAAAAACATCAACATGTATTGGTCAACTTATTCAACGGGAACTGATAACCGGCTTGTGCCCAAGTCGTTATATTCGGATTGCTATAAGCGTTTAGATGTCTAGCAAGTACTCGGGTGAGATGGCACTGTTCGATCTGACACTCAGTATCACGTACGAGTTGATATATGCTGCAGTAGGGTAACCGGGAGGGTCGCATGTCAATGCGTTTTGTAGCCCCTGCCGTTGATATAGGCGGACGTAGTCGATATACATCGCACTAGGGAATTGAAGGGAATGGTAATCCTGGCCTTGAAAGGAAGCTGAAGATGTAATCAGCAACTCTGTCGTACTGGAATGAGAGGGTTTGCTCACGAGACATGCCCAAGTTGAGGATAATAAACTGCCAAACATCAGTCTAACTCACATTCTGACGAAAATCAAGGGACTGACCATGGGTTCCTCAGGAATCAGTCTCGAGCTGACCTCTGAGATTGAATCGGGTTCGAGGGAGGCTGACGTTACTTTCCACGTCTGCGCGCTTTGGCTGTACCAAGTGATGTATCCGGAGGCCCGGTTATTGGGGTTCGACCAGTACTCGAACCCATATGTCGCATAATGTTGTCCATCATAATTTTGACTATCGACGTTGGTTACTGCGGACACAGCTTGCTGATAAACAGCGCCTTTGTACACGTTGAGGGTAGTGATCGTTGAATCATTGATAGAAGTCGCCGGGGACGCGTTGTTGAACTGGTACTGGTAGTTATAAGGGGCAACTTGCAAACTCTGGGAGACTTGTCCTTGAAACGGGGACGAGGATAGATCTATCTGGGCCTCCAAGATGTCGATTTCGGGTACACCGCGGCCAACGTATCCACTACCCCTCACTGGGCCGGGGTGGTCCTGATTTGAGCATGTACACGCAGAGAGCCGTTGTCCGGGCTGGTAACTCAGCGGGCCACCATCACTACCACCCGTGGCAGCCGCTGCCGGAGTACCATCGTATGTCTGGTTAGGAAGTGTTCCCAGGTCGCAACTGTCATAACTGTATGGCCATGTGCCTGTGCATAGAGGTTCATGAGCGTTGTCCCAACAACGATAAGGATGGATAAATGCACACACCTTCTGTTGTTCCACCATAGCCGGGGCGTCCCTAATCCACTGGTAAGATCTGGAAGTCGATCAATCTAGAAGAACATACCAAATTGCCCATAGTCCATGCGCCTGTCACTGGTAAAGGGCCAACGGAATACAAAGGTAACCGACGCACTCACCAGGCCAAAACCCTGGGGACTGAGACGTTCCCGGCAGACTGAGGCTAACTTCAAGATACCCGGTGGTAAAGCACAGCTTGTTCCATGAAGTTACCATACCTTGACAACAAAAGTTAGCATATAGATGAAACCTACATAGGTCAATCGCATACCACTCATGAAGTTCAAGTTGTTGATGGGTTGTTCGGTGATCGTGATCACCATCTTTCCATCTTGTGTTGTCACCGCCTTCCGAGACCAGGTAAAGATCATCACTACTTCTGATCAGGGCGTCTGCATACCTGAGGATCATACCACTCCAAGTCACCCGTGGGCCTGGACGTACATCGATATGAGTACCTAGGTCACCTTTACATTCGTTGGTCGGTTGAGCTTACCAGTAGTGCAGGTTGACTGCTTCCCAAAACGGATCATCGCCTGGCCAGAAAGTTCGACCGTCTGTATTGAATTCGTCACTAAATACGAGTTGATATGTATAACCATCGCTGCCGGTCCGATAGTGTGCGGACGAGGGCGTATCGGGATCGATAAGTCTCGGCAAGCCAGGAAGACTTGGGACTTGACCAGTATAATTAATACCACCGAGGTTGTATCCAGGCGACGCGCTTTCAGCTGTCGTGTAGTAGTGGATGATAGGATAGCCAGCGAAGAGAGTGATCAAGCCGACCACGAGGACAAAGAGTGCAGAGACGTTTCCCCACCCTCGAGCCGAGAAAAAGGTGAAAGAACTATCGAGCGCTGCATCCTGGACGGGATCAGGGTTATGGAGGGCATCGTCTAGATCGGGATCCTTTGTATCCCACATATACGGGACGGAAGAGGAATTTGGCGCGGGTCTACTGGGCATTTTCTCTCCTCCAGCCAAGGACGAGGCTTCGGAGTGTGCGGCGCTGAACCGGGAGCTCTGAAAAGGGTTGTTGTCTCGGGACGTGGAAGGGTTGTACTATCAAAAGAACGATTTAGGGAGAGTCAAAAGAACAATGAAACGAGGCATACGGAATACGGGCCATAGCCGCCACCAATTGCACCGGTGGCGACACCCTGTGCGATCGCACCTCTGCCTGGCTGAAGCTGACTGCTGAGAGAGGATGACCGGGCGGGGGGCCTCGAGGCTGACCGTGAGCGTTGCATGCCCGGCGGCCGAGGGTTCTGTGGGACGGCGTAGTATTCCTGAGCACTCTGGGAAGGTTTGCGCTGCATGGACGTTGAGGGGAGAGGAGCAGACATGTACATGGCACGAGAACGGACGGCGCCACGACTGCGCCAAACCGTTGTGGCTGTCCAAACTTGGGCTGACACGAGTTGTCTTACGACATCCATGCCCCCGTCGCGAGTCACCACTAAAATGTTCTTTGCTGTATTCTACATGTTCATTCGACACACCGTCCCGCTACCGCTCGTTCCATCAAACACGAACAAGTTGGCTATCGGCGCTTCTCGTGCAGCCAGCGCTTTCAGAATATCTTGAGCTAGCATCCCACCAACCACAGCACATACCGGAGAAAATTCGTGAGATGCCGCCGTAGACAGTGTCCTGCCAGGGCCATGTCACCATCGCAGTGCTCCGATGTATCCGTGTCACTCACTCAATCAGGTCCCGGGGCATGCTATCAAGCACTTGTTTGTTTACATCGGATGCCTCCAGCAGCGAATTGGCTATCGACAGAAGCTGTGATGCTTCCTCCAAGCTCTCCGGAAGTTTTCCAACGTGGGCGTGCTGATATTCCCAGATGGCTTCATCGTTCGTTATACGTCAGTGCTCGGGCATTATGGGAACGGTATCTAATTCGACACACCTAGTATCGCATGTACGACAGCCGGATTAAGCTCTTTTGTCTGTTTTCTCGTCAAAGTAGACCAGCGGTGGCGCAAGGCCATGTGCAAAGGCGAGTACACCGCACTAGCTTTCAAATTGCGAGGTGCGTCACTCGGAGCCGACCGATCGCTATCCAATCGATGAGGAACCAACTTGGCTGTGGCACGAACACCAAGAAATGCTCACGGGCAAATGTAATCGTGCTTGAGCAGATCACAGAAAATGTAACCTATCAGTCCAAAACTTCCCCCGGCGTAAAATGGTTTCCCGAAACGACGGCAGACTTCGTTTATGCGAATCTTGGGGGATATGGCAAGTCAGCATGGTGAAGACGACGAGTCCATGAACACGTGGCATGTCTCACTAGTCCTTCACGATCCCAATCGGTTACACAGACAAGGTCGACGCTCTGTACCAGTGCATCGAGCGACTCCCTCTCTTGCAGCACATCATGGTTTACCGCCTGGATAGTGACGAGCGGATTTAGACTTTCTATGCGGGCCTTGGCAGTATCCGCCTTCTGTCGAATAATAGCACCGTCAGTCCACTGAATTTTTCGGAGAAAAGAGTGTTCATGGGTAGCGTACCTTTTTCCCTACATCATCATCCCGGAAAAAGAAGCCTGTCCCGAGGTCCTGTTCGCTGACGTCGTCCGTGTCAGCAATAACAAGCTTCCCGATTCCGGCGAGGACGATGTTCTTGATGGCCTCGGTTGCGGTGCCCCGTAACCGGACGATTAGAATAGTCGCATTCCGCATTCTGTGCCGCCCAACGGTCAGCCTCTGGGCTGGAGGTTGTCTACACACGAAGATGAGAACTCACCTCTGCTGGGCTTCAAGACCCCAAAGCCGTATTTGGCGATCATAGACAGCAGCTTCGTCTACAAGAAACGAGTCCGGTACAACAAACAGTGAGCAAGGACGAGTCTACCCTTGGAAGGTAAGAACTTACCCTCTGTGATCTGGACGTGATTTGGTTCGGTGCTTCCTTGACAGTCTGATGACATGTCAATTTGCGCGTGAAGGGTGCTCGGGACAAAGTGTCGAGCATCATGACACGTGATCAAGCTACTGATGGTGTCACATGTCTGTGATCACGTGTGAACGCAGTCGTAGAGCCGTAATTTGGCCGAGAGTATGATCGCCATCGGCCCTCCGAAACAGTCAGAACTCGCTTCGCGCACTCCCTCATCCCGTCCCCGCCCATGCCCGTCGCTCGAGAAAAAAGCCACGCTAATTCTGGGTCACCCTCCTTGGATAGTCCAGGGGAACACCTCGCCGAAAATGGCAGGTGCAAGAGAAAGTGCGTCCGAGGTTTCTCCGGCCCATCTTCATCCATCCTCTCCCCATCGTTCCAACGATCTCTTTGATTCCTTCTGGCTTGCCATGTCAATTACCCCTTTATCTCTTTCAGATCCGTCGCTGACTCCCTCCCTTTTGTCTTCCACAGGCGACAATCTCAGAGTACGTCTACCCCGCATCACGTCATTATGCATTCCCTTCACGCTTGACGTCAGGTTGCGATGCTTGCAGAGCGCGCAAGGTTCGTTGTGCCAGAGAAAATCCCGACGATCCAAAACAATCATGCAAACACTGCAACGCACTCGCTATCCCCTGTACCTATAACTATCAGCCCAAGAAAAGAGGTCCCCCGAATCTGTGCGCCATTCTTCAT
>JBBPNN010000190.1:0-39570 GCA_038090935.1 Hortiboletus campestris
CTTTCAGCAGGACAATGACCCCAAACATACTTGCAAGAAGGTGAAGGATTGGCTTCAGGAGCAGGATTTTCATACTATGGTATGGCCTGCACAGTCTCCTGACCTCAACCCCATTGAGCACCTCTGGAGTTATCTCAAAAGAAGACTAGCAGATCATGATTCCTCTCCTAAGGGGATTCATGAATTGTGGGAGAGAGTTCAGATTGATTGGAAGGGGATAGCAGTTGAAGAGTGTCAGAAGTTGATAGAGAGCATGCCTAGAAGGATTGAAGCAGTTATCAAGGCAAAGAGAGGCTATACTAAGTACTAATATACCCTGGAAAGCAAAAGGTGCAAAACTGTTGCAATGGTATTAGTGTTTTGAAATGGATGTATCTTTGCAGTATGTAAGCGAAATCACATGACCCTGAGGACAAAGTTGTAGCTAAGGGTTTGTACTTTATTTGTTCCCATAAAGCAAAGTGAAATTCCCACAAGTGATTGCGGGGCGCTTCGCTCCCCGGTTTGGGATTAGGTATTGCAACGGTTTTGCACCTCACTGTACTACACCTACCATACTGGGATGTCATGAAGTATGTGGTCCTAGATGCCATGCATAACCTCTTTCTAGAGGACCTTAGGCATCACTTGGTGAATATTTGGAAGATGAATTCCACTGTTAGTAAAAAACTGAAGTCCATGAAACCTTATTTCACTGATGCATGGGCAACAGATATTAATAAGGCATCAAAGGCTATTAGAATGAAATCTGCCACAACTTTATGAAGCATCAGGTTTGGTTATTTTATTGTGCCAAAATGAATTGGAATCTGAGGACAATGTTGTCAAAAAGGATCTTATTAACAGACTGATCAATTGGGTGAGTGGCACTAAGCTGTGCATGTCAACACTGTGTTGTGCATACATAGCAATGTGACCATCCACTCGACTCACTTGAAATGCCTTTGCCATGGCCAATGCCTGTGTACAATCTCTTAGATCCTGAGCCACAAGTGGTGGCTATCCTTCACAAGGAAGTTTTGGAGGAAGTTTGGTCAGATCTGGACAAGACCCTCCTACCTTCTTGGATGGGTTGGGTGCCTTGAAGACTTGGCAGTCCAAATCAAGGTCATGTCAAAGCTGACAAGTGGCAGACAGCATGTGAAGTCAATTTGATCATCACACTCATTCATATTTGGGAAGCCACCCAGGCAAGTAAAGAAAACAAAGCTTACCTTAGTAACTTTCTTGCACTTGTCATGGCTGTTCATTGGGCCATGGTATGTTTGACCTCTGATAGACACATTCAAATTATCAAAGACAACTTACAACAGTATCTACACTGCCTTGTTGAGTTATTTTCACCATGTGTGTTGATGGTGAACCACCACCTTTCACTCCATCTTGTTGAATGTTTGTGGCTTTCTGGGCCTGTCCATGGTTGGTGGGCTTTCCCATTCAAGAGATACAATGGTATGTTGGGTCATTCAAATACTAACAATAAGGAAGGTGTGCCATTTATCTTTTATTTGTATAGACCACTCCTCAAGATGTACAGGCAAAATGGAGTTGACGTTCTTCAACTCATTTGGCTATGGTGCAAGCCTTCATGCTCTGATGCAACAGAATAACATAACTGGCAGAATCAGTCAGCTTTTCCAGCAGTACTGTACATATCACCACCAGCTCAGGATATGCTTTCCTGTGATTTTAATGTTTTGGAAACATGCACCATTGTCAATCTCACAATGGATGGACCACTTGAGGTGGCATTGCCTTGTCATCTGTGGCCTTTGAGGTGAATCAAATGAATATAGGTTGAGACTGGGCTGGATGGGGCAATGAGTTGATAGGCCTGGAGATGGGCGATTGCCATGGTGTCATATATATTCAAATGTTCACTGATGGGGTTGGCAATAAGTTGTGACTATGACCAGAGCAGCACTGTCTCAGGATGATAATTTTGATTCCACTACAGCTATAATGCTGGCAACTGCAGGGACTAGTGAAGGAGAGACAAGACAAGTTGGTATTAGTGTACAACAAGGTTTAGCTGGAGGGTTTATAGCAGAAGGCATCAACAAAGAGACCCTACCTAAATCCCAATACTTCAGTAAGGTTATTTCAGGGTCTTTCAGATCATATTGAGTTAATTGATTACTGTAAATTGACACTCTCATCATTACAAGCTATGCCCAAATAGCATGAGATTTGTACTTATTTTTCAAATACATAATGTCTTTGAGACAATGTTTAAAGTGTTTCCCTATATGTATATAGATAGTATGAAATCAGATCACACAAATAATTATGTACATAACATATTACATAAAGCAATTTGCCTGGGCTGGATGCAAATTGCTGTAAGGTGACCACTTTGCTATAAATGAGAAATCAGGTAACACTATTATTTATTATTAGCATGAATAATTATGTTATGGCTGACACCTAGACATTCCTTGTGGTCTCACTGATGATGAATTCTTCAAGAATATTGTGGCCAAGTCACTGATTGGCCAACAGTCCTCATATGGCTCAGTAAAGGAAATTTAACCTCAGCCTAGCATCCAATCAGAATTGATAAATCAGCAGAAGGAATATGTTCTATGACCAACCATGGCATTGATTGCAATCAAGGTTTCATATGATTGTTCATTGTAGGATTTTGTGACATCACAAAATTTTCTGCACAAAATTTGGACTTCCTTCTAGGCAAGCTTCAGATATGCATGATTCTGAATATAATAAGAATTCTTCAAAGAATAACCCCAGCACCTGGCTCTGAAAGCCACCTGGCTGGACATGGAATCAAGTGTTGCTTTTGCCAGTTACTGTATAAGCCATCTGTGGCTCACACTCAGTGAGTCAGTTTGTTATCAGGGGCCAGAAGTGGGCATTATAGTGATGAGTAGGACTTTTAGCTGTCACCTTGCACAAGTGACACTTGTGTTCCTTGTTTGGATACACAGAGGGCAATCCAGATCTGCAAACAGTTTATCAAGATGTTTACCTAACTTGTTGATAGATTCATTGCAGGACAAGTCTACACCACCAGCATACAGCACATGACCATCTGAATATTGTCCTGACCACTTACTCACTCTCCACACCTTAACAAGATCCTGAAAAGACTATTGCATCCACTCTATCCACCTCACCACATTCACTCCTAAGACACCTCCAGATAAGCTCAATGTGTTGGGGGTACAGCTGACTGCTAGTCTCAAAACGAACAAGCAGCAAAAGTGGCCTCCATGGACAGTGAGTATTGAAGCATGCATGAAAATAATTGCTTTTCCAACATATTCATGGTGAGTTCTGAAAAACATGACTTGACAACAGCAGAGAGGGTTTGGCAGCACCACACAGACAGGGTTCCCTAAGTGGATCATATGTCAGAATGGGACAACATGCATAAGGTTGCTTCTGGCCCAGGCCAAGATGAAGAGGATGAACGACACACTAGAAAAGAGATGCTAATATATGCAAGTGAGCTTCATGTTGTTAATGGCTTCTGCAGAGTTGGTGACCATGAGTACATTGATGAGCTCAGAGCTAATGAGCTTGAAGAGGGCATGTTGGAGGATGTTCCAAACAAGGTATGGGACAGTGCATCATAGACCTAATAGTTTCTTGGCAGCCTACTAGTAAGGACAAACTTGGATGCACAATGTTGATCATGATTCTGAAAAAGAACTACAATCTTAGCTAAACTTGTCTCATGGATTTGCTTGCCTGATCTATTGATGACAGCTTCAATATCACACAGAATTATATTAGTGCAGAAGAATTATGTACAGTATATATGTTGAAATGATCCATGGAGCCTGAGCATGTGCAGGAACAAAAACTAGATGCAAACACACAAAGGCAGGTATGCCGCTTCTAACTGGTTACAGAATCTGTTGGCCATGTTATACTTACTTACTTCACACATTGTGCTGTCCATAATACCCATTACACCAATAAGTTAAACATATGCACATTGTTTGTTCTGGGAAGTAATGTATCAACACCATGTAGATGTTCAAGAATCCAAGCAAAGTTTCTGCTGGGCTCTGCTTACTAATTAAGCTCAAGTTACTGTGTGGACATTCAGCCCCAATCAATGTTCTCAGATTTTCATCTGATGGAAAATGACTAGCAAGCAAAGGTAAGTTTTTCATTGCAAGGATAGGGTCTGTTTCACTGATAATGTTGTAGAGGATGATGGCCATATCAGAATCTGAAGTGTTCAGACAGGGAAGATTAAGCAGGTCATTCCCACATATCAAGGCCCTATCACTACTTTTGAATGGGTACAACAATCAAATGTGTGTTTGAAAGAGATCTGCAATCATGGTGAGCCACTTCATGCATGGCATATTGAGATCTTCAATGTGTTTTCTAGGCAAAATTTGGTATTACATCAATACACACTGTTTTTAATCATCCTATAGAGAACTTGACTCTTGATGCTTGACACAAGGTCATAGCTGTATGTGGCAAGGATCATCTTGCAGTCATGGGTTTGCATATGGATGATTTGGATGAGTTTATGTACTTACAATGCTTGTGGATTAATACTTATCCATCAAATTGCATAGCTTACTTTCATGAAGTTGACTTTCAACTGCCAAGGGGATGCCCTTCATCTTATGTGCTTGCCCAAACAATTTATTTTATCAATGATGGTAACACAATAATTGTTGATTTTCTGGACTTCAAGAAGCTGTGGATATAATATACCTCTTGTTGTTCATTCATTAATTCTTGATCAAGATTTTCATGGAAGGTTTATCCCTTGGAAGAAAATTGGTGTGTCAGGTTGCACACAAGAATGTAAGTCTGGAGCATTCTAAGTGCAGATAGTGGTTAAATCTATACTCTAGTGGTAATCCTGCTTGGTGTTCTGAAACATGGTCCCTGCTAGTGTGAAACCTTTCAGATGGCATTGACATATACATATATCACATTATGGATTGACCAGCTCTCGTGCAAAAACTGTGACTGAATGTAGCTAGGATGTATGCTTTCCAAGTGGAGTTTGCTGAACATGGGAGCATTATTGTCTGCAGCACAGACAGGGGGGATCTGTGTGTGTAGGAAACAGACATGCAGCAGATGCTTACTGTGCTCATCCATGATCATGGTACATCTTTCTTGCCCCCCTCTTTTTACACTGTGATGCACATCCTGCTGACCTGCACCAAATTAACTGGATGCAAGATCATGAACTCAATATCAGCCCATACTGACATTTAACCTGAAATTTGAGATTTCACCTCTTTTCAAAGGTCCAAATGCTGGTTAATTTTAAGGCTAGATAGCACCTAGTATGCACCAGATTGTCCTATTTTTTCTTAATTTTCCATCCATAGGTTGAGGAGAAACTAAACATTTTTTCCCAATATATCTCTATTACTATCTATAACTACATAACAGAACATTTCTTTAATATCTTTGTAAATACAAAGAACCTAGTTAAGTGTTAGAGAGGAGGCAGATTCGTCATAGCAAGAGGTAGACCAATTGACCTATCGACCCATTTTCAAACTCCAACTTGGCAAAATGGCAGACATGACTGAACAAGACCAATTTTTGCAGTCATGTGACTGTCTAGAATTAGGGTTAGGTGCAGAGCATACAAATGTGTAGCTATTTTCTGTAGTAGGAGTACACTACCCTCTTTGGATCAAACTCCAACTCTGACCTGCAACCCCTTGTCAGCCTCTTGGCTCACTCTGCTTGCCATGGTCCTTGCTATAATGAATCTGCCAGAGAGGAAGTTGAGCATGTGACCCTAGACCATATCACATGACTCAGATCACATGATCTTGCACAGCATGAGTCATACTGAGTCAGAATAAGTCATAATGAGTCAAAATAAGTCACAGCACAAATGGCAAAGGTTGACCATGTGACCTTTCACAGCATGAGTCATTGCCAAGCCAAACTGCATAAGGCAACTTGACAGGAGATTTGTAATATTCTGCATGGTGATGCATAGCCCTTTCCTTGACATGAGAATGAATGTCCATTTTTAGCCACCTGATTTATAAGCATGACTCAGCATGAGTCATACAGCACTGCCCCTGTGATTATGTATATAAGGAGGGCAGTTTGGGCCCTTGAGGGCATACAGACACCAGATAGAGAGATAGACAATAGAAACAACTGTCTCTGAAAGACAGAAGAACACATTGAGTCACAGGACTCAAGAAGAGTGCAGGTACAGTTTGTGAGGAAGTCCCTTTTAGGAAACCAACAGTGGCCCAAAAGGAGCAGTTTTCTCACAACCTTAGGACACTCTAGAAGTAGTTGCTACATAGGAGCAAAGACTTGTACCTACATTTAGGATGAGTGTATAGGACACCTTGTGGGAGAAAGCCCCAGAGTGGGCAACACAAGGGAACAGATCCCTAGTAGCTAACCTTGCTATAGGTCCATTAGCACCTGAATGAGGGCTATATTACTCTCTCTCACCCCTGATCAACCATTTCAGGAGATAAGTGTTAGATTAGCATCTTTTAGTCAAACTTGCTTTCCTTAGTTGTGCAATAGATTGTGTTACAAGAACCTTTCTGTATGAACTAAGTAAGCCACCTGTCCATTAGTCAGGCTTCTATTCTGGATGTACCATTCCTAGAATAACCTCAGTGACCTTCCTATACTTCTATTCCAATGGTTTGCTTGCTAGACATACCTTTTTTAGGGCAAACCTATTAACAATTTTACCAATTTGTATTCCTAGACATATTATTCCTAGATACCTATTGAAAGCTTATTGAGGGTGCATCTTAGGGAATTAACCCTAGTGACTATTAGCATAACCTCATCAAATCCACATTACCATGAACTCACCAGGTGTGTAATCACCAGAAATACCTCACTAACCAGACATCCTTTAGGTAGCTTTCTTTACTTTTGATCCCCTCAACCTCATTAAGAATTAACAAACAACCCACACTACTGACCAGACCAACCTTTGAATCAACTCAGTGCTAGCAGACCTAGTATCATTTTGTCTAGGCTAAATTAGTTTATTCCCTAGCTTATAGTCTGTCATCCATGAAGGCAAGAGCTGTTGTCTGAGAGATTTATTGTTTATAGTAAATCTTATTGTTCTTGCCTGTAAAAATGGCACCACTCATCAATTTATTCCTTCATGAGGTTTCCTTCTGATCCAAACTGTAACAGTAGGATTGGCCATGGCCAATGCTGTTGAAATCTCAAACAAGTTAGAACTGTTCTCTTAAGCTCACTTGCTCCACAATGATGGCCTTTCTCTTGCAAGCACTTTTTCAGATCTAGCAGATGAGTCACCAACAATCAAGCTTTGGTCATCATCTCCAGTATATAAGTGTTGTGACTTTGGAATTGTGCAGTCCCAACTAACCTTAAGCATGATCAATCATCCAGGATGTTCAATGGACATGGGCATGGACAAGGCTTCATCTGGGATGCATTACAGGTCATCTGCATCAATTCCAGCCCTTCATTTTTGGTGTAGTGATAGGGACATTGCTTGCATAATTATTGTTGCTAGTATTTCACAGACTTTAAGTACTAATGCACAATAACTTTTCTACAAACTGTGCTGTGTATAAGTGTAGCCAGTGATGGTGCTAATTAGCTCAGTTATCTGCTTCACTGACTGTTGGTCCAGCAAACAACAGTCTACTGAGAGTACAGAACTGGGTGCTAACTGGTATGGTGTAACATTTGTGTGCATTCATCCAGAGCTGAGGACAGTGTTCCACTCTTTTCTGATTGTGATAGGGGTCCAATCACCACATTGCCACATTTCCACCCACTCCCACTTGAACATTGCCATGGAATAGTATGAATGCCACAAGTAACTCAATACTGTCAAAATATCTGCAACAATTCATCCTTTATTTTTTTTTCAGTCAAGTTTTATTCCATTACCTCTTCTTTTGAGCCTTTCAAAGCCTTGGAAACATAATGAATGTGGTGAACAATGTGAAGTGCTCCAGAGTGGCATAGGTATTATATTCAAAGGCTTGGACTGCTGCCAGAGATTTCTACTTCCAACAGGCTCCTCAACTTCCAGTGACTTTTCAGGAGAATTCCAAAAGAACATTCTAAGTCCAATCCTATTTGCCTCCAATTTTAACATACATACATATGGTGCAAACCCCTCACCACCCTTCCACCAGGAAATTTATTGATGTATGTAAGTCTAGTCCATGCATCACTTTGGCAGTTTGCTAAATTGCTTGGAACCAAGAATGTACCTATATGGTGGACCCACTTTTCTCTGAATTCTCCATTAATAAGGAAGGACATCTCAAAGTCTGTGAAGCATCATATCAACATAAGTTGATCACTTTATTGCCCAATTGCAAACCTATAAACACCAACCATGTTGTGCACAGCAGACTTCTATCATGCAACATGCATTTCCTTTATCTGCCTGCCAGAGAGCATCCCAAGTGGTTGTGTCAGGACTTGATGATCATTCTGTCCTGCCCCCTTTAAATTCTATTCAACATGAGCCTTGTTTACCATTCCTGATCTCCAGGCAAGATGATATTGCCCCTGTTGGTGAACACCATCCACTGGCTCACAACAACAATCATATCCAGAGTGACTCTAGTGCATTGGTCTAGACTGCAAGTCAAGGAAATATCATCATTTTTGACAAACACCATTTTCAGCAAATCAACAATGATGCAATAGTCTCACCTGTTTCACCTGTCCCATATAGCTCCTTCCAGAATGAGCCTGCTCCATCAGAGCAGGTTATGAGTCCCAGAGGTATCAGCATTGGTGAATCCCAACCAAACCCCTGTGACAATAGCCTAAGAGCCCTGTCTATTTCACTCATCTCAAGCACTCCTGCATCCACACAACCAACCCCTTTGACTGCACCAACTGTGCCATTGCATGGCTGTCCTGTCCCTTTTCCACCTTCACCTTCAGATGTTGCCCTATCCCTGTCCCTGTCTGACATCATTATCCAGACTTGGACATCATTGAAAATCTGATTGGTGGATCATCATTTTGTGATCTTTCACTCTTCCAGAGACCAGCAACTTCAAGCTCTAGCTCCTGAATTGTTTTCTCATCCAGGCAACATATATTTGCACAAGCATGGCCTGACCACTCAACTGTGGATGAGGAAGACATTCAACTGGGTATATAGCAAGACTAAACACTGACATTTATTTCTTTAAGACCATCACTTATACTGTATCTTGCTTGGTCAACCACAGTGAATCCATAAGAAAATGTTGAGTACATACAGAGGCCATGGAAGAAAGAAAGATTAATTGAGCTATTGATACTGGGTAGCAGTTTCATGTTATTAGTATTCAATGCTTGTGATATTTATTCCCATTACTGTACTACTATACCTCCAGGCACCCCTGGACCCCTGATTGAGAGTGCAGCACATGTTTCCTGTCCAGAATGTCTGATTCATGACCTGCAACATCCAGTGCAATCACACTACATACCTTGCATGCAGTCTCCATGGCAAGAACCTGAAGATATGACAGTAGCAGATAACCCAATCAATTGAACCATGGAGAACCCTGGAGAAACTGAGTCAACTGACACCACACTATAACCTTACATGGATGGGATTGCAACCTGCTGACCACTTATGGCAAGCATCAACACCTTTCCATCTCAGACAATATAAGTAATGCTTTGAAAACCTGTTCCCTACTTACAGGTCCAGGAATATAGGGTTTGTACTTTATGATTGCATAGGCAAATTTTATGCTTGGCCACCCCACAATTAGTAGTTGTACACTTCTTTCAATAATGCTTCTCATGCCTTTTAACATTCAATGGTCTGCTACATCCAACACATCACTTTTAGTGACCATTTGAGTTCATTGTTCCTGCAACAAATAGCCAGGCTGCAAGTCTCAGTTGGTTCAACCACATTAAATCACTCCAATGGCTTGGTTGTGTACTCAGGCTCCCAAACTCATAGTTCAGGTAGGGGTAGATTGTGTGCTACACAGACATGGTTGTATGCACTTGTGTTAGTGGTAGTGCAGATTGCAAGCAGTATCAATTGATGTGTCTAGCTGCACCTGTCATTTTGGAAGAAATCTCATGATATCATGGAGTAAGTATGTATGTTCAACCCTGATGCATCTCAGGTGATGACAATGACCCCAACATGTTTGTGATCACTTAGAAGATGGGCCAGTAGTGGAGATACTTTGGACAGGGTGTGAATGGCTCAGTTGGCAGATGACAGTCTAAAATGAATCCAGTCACAAATCCAGCAGTAGATGCAATGATCAGCTGACAAGACTCATATACATATGTGTGGTGCGGTCTTCTTTCTAGGCAAGAATGATAGATCTAAGTAGATCTCCCAGACAATGTATCTTGCCTTCACAGATGTCAGACTGTAAGCTAGGGAATATAAAATTCAGCCTAGATGAGACAAAGCTAAATAAACTTGAATTGAATTGGTTAAAAGATTCAGTCTACACAGTAACATGGGTTGTTTGTCAATTCCAAACCAGGTTGAAGATATTGAACATTGAGTTGGTTTTAGACTAGTGTCTGGTTAGTAATGTTGCTCTAGTCAACTCTTCAATTGCCAGTAGCTAAGCTAGAAAAGCTAGAAAAGGCTGAGTTTGATTTAGTAAGTAACCACAAGGGTTATGCGTACCAATAGTGACTAGAGTTGATTCTCTAAGATGCACTTTCAATTAGCTTCCAATATGCTCCTAGAAATATTATGTCTAGGAAAACAAATTAGATATATGAGACCAATGTGCTCTAGGAATATTATGTCTAGATGGCAAGATGTAGAAATGTAGAGAATATGCTGAGTTGTTGAGCTGCCAAGATACTCAGGCTTATATGGTAGTTCACTTATTGTACAACTAAGGAAATTAGAGGTTTGGCAAGAAGATACTAGACTAATGCTTATCTCCCAAAGTGGTTAGCCAGTTGAGTTATGTAGCTCTCTATCAGGTGCTACTGGATCAAAAGATAGCCTAGTTACTGGGGATCTGTTCCCTTGTGTTGCTTTTTCTTGGGTATTCTCCCACAGGGTATCATATTGCACTTGTCCTCTCTATAGATACAAGTCTTTACTTCTAGCAACTGCTCTTATAGGGCCTCTGCTGGTTTTCTATAGAGGGAACTTCCTCACTAAGATCCTGAGAACTATTCTACAGGAATTTCTATTACTCAACTCTCAACTTCTCTGAAGTTGTCTGACTAGACCAGATGACTCTTAACTATTGAATTAGAGGAAATTGACTGCTTTTCTCGGGGCCAAACCGCCCTTCTTAGAGAGATAATTACAGTGGCTGTGCTATGAGTCATTCTGACTCACACTAACTTATTGTATTACATAAGAGACTACTAGCAAATACCTAGAAAAAGCTACATAACTCCTTTCTTAGGATATTAATAGTCTTTGGCTCAGCAGTGACTCATGATGACTCATGCTATGCAAGGCCACATGATCAATCAACTTTGCTTATTTAAGCTATGGCTCAGTTTATACACCAAAACTCAATACGATTCACTATGACTCATGCTGTGCAAGGCCACATAATCCAAGTCAGGTGATACAATACTAACATCACATGCTCAAATTGTCTCTCTGACACCTAGCTAGGTAGTTTGTCTTTACAGAGATATAAAGGAAATGATTCATTATGTACTTATGTACAGTATATACAAGTAACAGAGATATACAGTATTGGGAGAAATCATTTAATTTCTCCACAATGTGTGGATGGAAAAATATGGGAAATTAGGGGATGGTAGTTCATACTAATGATTATCCGGCCCTAAAATTACTAAGCATTGACTGTGGGTAAAAATGTGAATATGGAATTTCAGATCAGATATGTATATATAGCAAGTAGTACTACATAAGTCCATGATCTTATATCCAAAAGATCCAAATTATTAATGCTTCACACTCACACTATAGTGAATAATCCCAAGTATCTGATGAGCTATACCCTTTTCTGTGTCCAGCATCATTCCAATTTGATGCAATGAGTGCCAGTGAGCATAATCCTTACTTCTTTATTTAACAAATTCCCTATTGATTGACTTTCACCTCATTTTGCAGGTGAAGTAGTTAAATTCTGGATTCTTCTGGGCAATGTCATTACCCAGTGCCTGTTTCAGTTAGGCCTAATGACATGCTTGTTCATTTATTTAAAGGCCTTCAAAAGGATTCTGACATGGCTAAATACATTCCTTCTAAGATTTCTTATCACAATTGTCAGTTCTACCACTTGGAGAGCCCAGTGTCACTTGGTGAAGATGCCAAAAAAGATGAGACCAGTAGCAATCTCAGCAACCTTCCAGATGAAGTAAAGCAAGTGTGCCTTCAGAAGACAAACAGAGTGGCTGTGAACCCATTCAGAACAAAGATTGGCCAGTTAGCAGACATAGTTTCTAAAAGCCCCTTCTACTTAGTTGTTGAGATTCCTAACCATGAGTGGCACCAAATTCAGATGCTGGATGTCTTGTGATATTAACTGTATTACTTTCTTAGCACTCAAGGACTTAAACAAAGCAATTGGAATGTTGAAATAGACTCATGGCACATCAGCTGGGCATGTGGCAAGGTGATGTGCAGAGAAATTTGCAAGGTGGCATTGAGACAGACAACATTAATGCCTTGCCTGCCAAATTCATGAAGATTCAGGATGCTCTGGCACAGCCACACATATACAAAGTATGTATCTTGTGTGGTGGCATTTTTCAGAAGCTGATATAGATCATTTTAGGCCACTCCCACCAATCATGTTACACAGCAGTGGAATTTGGACAATGTGCATAGCTACAAGACACAGTTTAACCATGTGTAACAAATGATATAATCCAAGCCCCTATGCTTTCAGACTTAGTCATTTCTTTTCCATGTTCTTATCTTTTGATCTTATCTCATCTTACCCTTCACCTGTGCAGCTCGTCTCACTTCACAGCATCACCCATCCCCGCTGTCACAGATCTTCCTTTATCTCCATTTCACCTTATGTTTTACATCTTCACAGAAGCATTTGATCATGCTTCTCTTCCATTCTTTCATACATGTGTTTTACTTATGTTTCAGCTTCATTTCCATTCCTTGGCTGTGCCAGGCCCTTGATACATGTTTCATGGACATGTTCCATCTCCGTGCCCTATGTCCTTTTCCCCTTTTATCCTTCAATTGTTAGATACAACCCAAACATGTACATACTACTAAATAGTACTTAAGGTTCGATACCGCCACCAGAGAACTCCAGTCTAGTTCTCTTGGTGTTTCCCCCAGAACACATCTGAAGGACTCTTAGGCCTGACAAGCCTTCTTCTATCTTCTTCCTTTGTCTAAGTTCCTAGTGCAACCTAAGAAACTATTGTTCTAGGGTTGTTTCATTAGAACTAGACTCTTTTCATCCTTACCTCGCAACCTCAATTTGACTTTGTGCAAGTCAAACACAAGTGCATTCTATATCAAGGATCATTGCACAAGGCTCATGCTAGGAGCTAGTGCTGATCGACTTTCACCAAACACTCTCCTCCAGATTCTCTAACCCCATGGTTCATTTTGGACCACACTCCCCTGCATATGTTGCTTGGGTGGAAGCTAGCCCTGAAGGGGCACCATCAGAACTAAGTAGTTACACATCAGAATGAGGAGATCTCGAGCCAGTGGAATCGGCTGAGGTACAGAATGTGGAACATCCTCCAACTCTGCCATCAGCAGCCACACAATTCTTGTGTTTATTAGAAGCGCAGTTAGAGTCCACTGACTTTTGCTACACATTGGACAACAAGATCAACAGAGTGATCACAGTATCCCTCAGATCAGGAGTCCCCATACCCTCATCAGCGAGGGAAGTCTCACAGCACTCTGCAGCAGAAGACCCAGACCTTGACCCCAATGACCTCATGTTTTCACATTCAGATGAAAGCTTATACATCCCACCTCGTATATCCATTGCTGAACAGTGCTTACTGTTACACATCAGTGAAGAACCACAGTCAGGAGATAGAGCACGGTTGTCCCCTTTTGAAGTAATTCCCTCTGCAGTAGCTCCACTCCCAAAAAGGAAATGGGACAATTCGGAAGCAGTAGAGGAGGAACAGCCAAAACCAAAGAAGGCTAGACAAATTTGCAGATTTTTGGAAGGAGTGCTTGGAGGCTTCACCTGCATTAATCTATGCCCTGCAAATTCTTTATGAAAACCAAAATGATACCGTATTTAGCCACCTGCTCTTTCTATCACCATGTCCACTCACATTAATCAGATTTTGGGAGACACTACCATCGCATGGGAACAGAAGATCATTGCGATCTTAGAAGAATTTAATGACAAAGCTCAGGAACTCAGAACCATTCACGACCAAGTCAACCTACTAGTGGAAGAAAACAATCACCTCTCACAAGAAATACAACCACTATGAATTGCAGCACCAGCAGGCCTCGCACTGGCCACACCAGCACAGGGAGTGTTGTGAAGAATAGAAGTATTCACAGACCCCGGTGAGTATGATGGCTCTAAAGCCAAGTTTGAAGAATGGTGGGCCAAGATGAAAGCTTGGCTAGAAATGAATGCAGCAATGGTTCCTGCAGGAAGTTATGAGGCAGTAGTGGCTGTCCTTTCTTACCTTAAAGGAGCAAAGGCCAGCAATTCGCCCAAACAAGATTAGTACAAGGAAGAGCCTACACGTGGGCCACCCTGACCAATGAGGTTGAGGGTCTATTTCAAAGCACCAATCAACAAGACTGGGCATGTGACCAATTATGCTGCTTATACCAGAAAGACACACCCACTGACGACTTTATTGTCAAATGGAAGAGTCTGTATCCACAAGCTAAAATCAATACCACTCACACCATCAAACTTTTGAAGAAAATTATCAAAGACTCCATTATCACTTGGATCTTCAGAGAAAAGAAGCAAAAAGACACAGTTGCCGCTTACTTAAGAGAAATATGTGAGACCGGTATGGCACAAGAAGCCCTCAATTTCATTTGAGGAAGAATAAGCCAGCACAGCTCAAATTACCAGAACAAGAAAGACTCCAACACCATGGATATTGGGGCAGCAAGATCCTCTGCATGTTACAACTGTGGCAAAGAAGGGCATTTTACCAAGAATTGTCTAAAACCTATTAATGCATGCCCCTCCTGCAAATGGCTAGGGGGTAAGCACAAGAAAGGCTGCAGCAGAGGTGGCCACAATGCACGAGAAGTGAACACATTCTGGGATGACAGTAACATCAGGAAAATGGTGAAGTGATGATATACCCTGATATTGATAATAACACATCAAAATGGTGTAGTAGACTTCAGGGCAGCTATTTAAAAGCAATCAACTGTTGGTTATTATACTGATACCATCTTTGGTGGTAGCATTAAATGCTGTCTTATGAATATCAGGGAATATCATCACTTCACCATTTTCCTGATGAAAAACACCACAAGCGATGACAACAGAGAGTTCTGCAGGGCCACAAAGGACAAAAAAAGGCAAAGAAAAGGACTTTCAACAGTCCATTAAAGGAATGACTTATGATGAGGCCCTGGTGTGATTCAAGACCAATGAGGCATTGAAGTTGGGAAAGGCTTGAGCCTGAAGAACTTATCTGAGTGTTCCAAGGGTTTTATGAATAAGTATTCTCCTCTTTTGGTCAAGGAGTTGCTAGATGACTCGGCCAAATCTATCTACTCTTACACATTAGAGGGGCCTCATAATGAGCTTGCCAGGGACATTAAATCTGGGCTTAATTCCTTTTCCAAAAAAGAAAAGAAAATAGGCAAACCCCATCCCTCAGTCACTTTCCTGAAATCTCAGGGGAAGTCTTTGTATGAAATGTCAACCCCACATAGGAAATTATGTTACCTATCAAAGTTGCTCCCTTATCTCAATGAAAGTTGCTTACCAAAGTGGATGCATTGCTTGATAGCAGTGCTGATGCAATCTTTATAGACAGATCTTGGGCAGAGAAAGCCAAGCTCCCCCTTATAAAATTATGACACACCATCCCTGTCTTTAATGTTGATGGAACTAAGAACTCAGCAGGCAACATCACACACACAGTGGATTTAATGATTGAGTACCAGGGTCACCATGAGAAGGTCACAGTAGAAGTTACAGACCTCAGAAAGAACACTCTAATCCTTGGATTCACTTGGCTCAAGTGCCACAATCCTGAATTAGTTGAGTTAAGGGTATGACAAACATGATGAGATGCCCTAGGCACTGCCATGCCCTTTGGGAGAAGCCTGTTTTCCTTCGGTTAGTCAAGAGAGAGGAAGAAGATATCCAATATCAAGTGCACGCTACTATTCACGCCCTAGAGAAAAAGCCAAAGGCAGAAGAAACAGCTGAGAAACTTGTTCCTCCTCAATATCACGATTATCTAAAAGTGTTCAGTAAGCAAGAATCTGAAAGGATGCCAGTTAGGAAACTATGGGACCACATCATAGATATGAAAGACACATTCCAACTCAAAAAGGGACATATTATTCCTTTATCCCTGCAGGAGCAGGAAGAAGTCACAGCATTCCTAGAAGATCAGCTAAAGAAAGGCTATATCTGTCCTTTCAAATCTCCCCAAACATCCCCGGTATTCTTCATCCCTAAGAAAGATGGCAAGAAAAGAATGGTACAGGATTACTGTTATCTCAATGAGCACACTGTCAAGAATAATTATCCTCTACCACTCATATCCCAAATTGGTGGATAAGCTCAAAAGAGCCAAGTTATTTACGAAGATGGATCTAAGATGGGGCTACAATAATGTCCACATCAAAGAAGGCAATGAATAGAAGGCTGCTTTCATCTGCTACAACGGAGCATTCGAACTCCTAGTCATGTACTTTGGGCTATGCAATTCACTGGCCATATTCCAAGCTACGATGAATGAGATCTTCGCCGATATGAAAGATGTCATAGTGGTCTACATCAACAATCTATTAATATTCACCAAGACAGATGATCAAGATAAACACAATAGACTCATGTGCAAAGTACTGTGAAGATTAGAAGAGAATAACCTTTTTGTCAAGCCAGAAAAATGCTTCTTCTTGACGAAGGAAGTAGAATTCCTAGGCATGATGATGGTCAGTGAAGACAGAATTAAGATAAACAATTGTAAGGTAAAGGCTATCCTAGAATGGCCAGAGCTGAAGACAGTCAAAGGAGTCTGGAGTTTCCTCAGACTTGCCAATTTCTACTGAAGGTTCATCAAGGACTATGCACAGTTCACATGTCCCTTGAATGATTTATTAAAGGAAGACCAACCCTTTGAGTGAAAAGAAGCACAACAGATGGTGTTTGACACACTGAAGCAATGATTTACCACTGCTCCTGTTCTTGTGTTCCCAGATAATGATTGCCAATTTCAGTGAGAAATGAATGCATCAGACTACACCACAGGGACAGTGCTCTCTATGTACATATAAAGAAGACAAGTGGCACCCAGTTGCCTTTTCCAGTCATAGTGTGATGCCACAGAAATGGAATTACCTTACTGCCAATAAGGAGATGTTGAGCATCATCCGTGCATTGGAAATATGGAGGCACTACCTGAAAGGAGCTCATTACCAGTTTGAGATCTGGAACAACCATGCCAATTCGCAATATTTTATGAAGTCTCAGGATCTGAACAGACACCAAGTGCATTGGTGGCAATGGCTATCCAGATTTGACTATGCTTTTGTCTACAAGCCTGGTGCAACAGACACCAAAGCAGATGCCCTCTCTAGAAGAGAAGATCACATGCTAGGCGTAGAAGATGATAACAAAGGGATTACTATGATTCCACCAGAGTGGATATAAACCATTCCGGTTAAAATTCACAATGAAGGCAAACAAATCTTTTTATCCATAAGAAAGAAGATACATGTGCTCAAGGAGAGCAAAGTCCAAGAATTATGTAAGAAGCACAACTTTTGCCAAATTGACAAAGAGTTATTATGCAATCAAGAAGGAAAATTCTTTATACCTGATGACAAAGCAATCTGCTTATCTATTACAAAATCCCTTCATGACTCACCAGTTGCTGGACATCCCAGTTATGAAAAAACCATTGAGCTTCTGAGGAGAAGTTACTGGTGGCTGAACATGACTGTTTACATCAAAGATTATATATCACAATGCGATTGAAGTGCTTGCATGAAAGGAAGCAATAAAGTCCTGGCTGGCACCCTCCTCCCTTTGCCCTTGCCAGATGGCTTATGACAGGATGTTACTGCTGATTTCACCACTGATCTTCCCCCGTTGAACGGATCTGATTCCATCCTGATAGTTGTTGACTGATTCTCTAAAGAAACCATTTTTATTCCATGCAACAAGACAGCTACAGTGCTAGATATCACCAAGCTATATTTACACCATGTCTGGAAGAACCATGGACTTCCCCAATCAATTGTATCAGATCACAGACTGCAGTTCACTTCCCAGGTTATGCAAGACGTTTGCAAACACCTCAAAATTCAAAGTAAATTAAGCACCACACATCACCTGCAGACAGACAGGCAAACTGAATATATGAATCAAGATCTCCAGCAGTATCTCAGAATGTTCTGCACTGAAAAGCAGGATGAATGGGCAGACTGGCTTCCAATTGCCCAATTCTCATACAATTCAAAGATGTCAGCTGCATCTAAGAAGTCCCCTTTTGAGGTTACATGCACATTCATCCCTAGAATGGGAGTAGAACAATGTGTCTCCAAGGCACCAGCTGCTGCAGGCTTTGCTGAGCTCCTCAGCAAAACCTTACAGGAAACAAGGGAAGGTCTGAAAGTATCCCAAGAGCATATGAAAGCTCAAGCAGACAAGCATAGATCTGATGCTCTACAATATCAGATCAGAAATAAGGTCTGGCTAGCTACAGACAACCTGCACTTGATGTGCCAAAGTAAGAAACCTATGGAATGGTGGCTAGGGCCCTTCCTGATAGTTGATCTCATGGGCCCTAATGTGGTTAAGCTGAAGCTTCTCCGGGAAATAAAAATCCATGACATGGTGAACATCTCTCATGTCAAACCATTCAAGGAACAGTTGCCTGGACAACTGGCAATCCAGCTGGGACCAGTTGACATCACTGAAGACTGAGATAAAGTTCACGAAGTAGATTATCTTGTCAATTCCCAATTGAAGGGACGATGCCTCAAATACCTTGTACATTGGAAAGGCTACTCAGACAATAATCAAACATGGGAACCCCTTGGCAATCTTAGTGGTGCTAAAGATGCTATTCATGAATTCCACATCCTCCATCCCAACACCTCCTGCCAACTGGCAATGGACTTTGCACAATTTGAGAAGCTATTTAACCCCTATGACAATTATACCTAACAAGATCCACCATCCTTGAATCACCTGAAAGTTGATCCCTAAAAGGGGGTAGTGTAACAAACAGTATAATCCAAGCTCCTATGCTTTCGAACTTAGTCGTTTCTTTTCTATGTTCTTATCTTTTGCTCTTATCTCATCTTACCCTTCACCTGTGCAGCTCGTCTCACTTCACAGCATCACCTGTTCCTGCTGTCACAGGTCTTCCTTCATCTCTGTTTCACCTTATGTTTCACATCTTCACAGAAGCATTTGATCATGCTTCTCTTTCATTCTTTCATACATGCATTTCACTCATATTTCAGCTTCATTTCCATTCCTTGGCTGTGCCAGGCCCTTGATACATGTTTCACGGACATGTTCCATCTCCATGCCCTATGCCCTTTCCCCCTTTTATCCTTCAATTGTTAGATACAACCCAAACATGTACATACTACTAGATAGTACTTAAGGCTTGATGCCACCACCAGAGAACTCCAGTCTAGTTCTCTTGGTGTTTTTCCCAGAACACATCTGAAGGACTCTTAGACCTAACAAGCCTTCTTCTATCTTTTTCCTCTGTCTAAGTCCCTAGTGTGACCTAAGGAACTATTGTTCTAGGGTTGTTTCACTATGTCTTTATATCCTCTGTAACTGACTCACACATAGTGACCAGTAATCAAGAGTTTGCAGTGTTCTATTATCTTCTCTGATGTTTTGATAATGAGGTGTTGATGATCACCAGCAATGTCACTGTTTACCTTCATTCAGCCTCTCTTTTTCTCTGAGATCTGCAACAATTCCTGCTGTTTTCATTACCAACAGTCTGTCCTGATTTATGTTTATGTGTCTCTGCAGGAAGAAATCATGGAGATTTTCAATCTTTGTTGACACCACAACAGCACAGAATGCCTTTCAGAAATTCACACCCAGGAGTAACTGGATGATCATCTCTCCTCAATGTCAAATTTCATTCATGATCTCTGAAGTGATATTGGATCAGCAGGAGAGAGACCACTCCTGGATGCTTGTTGAAGCAGTTGCTCTTACCCACAGGAGTTGTTTTCTTCTGCAATCCTTCTTGCAGAAAAGGTTTTTTGTAGTGGCTATCTATGTTGATCCCAACATGATTGCATCTTGGTATATTGTGATGCAAGCCAGTCAGTGTTCACAGTATTTTTGCATTGAGCTACTCATGGAAGTGTGCAGGTGTCCATTCATCAGAAAAACTTCAATCTTAAAAAGGTGGACAAAGAGGTAAAATTTCTGCATGAGATGTACAATCTGGCAACACAGATCACTGTCTATCTCATGACTTAAACCAGAACAAGAAAGACAGCCTTCGTCAAATCCAGGCTGCTTTGGGTAAAATTCTGTCTCTTACCTCAACAAAAACCTCAACAGGGACACTCAGCAGTACTACCATGGACTCTATTATAGAGGGAACCACAGAGCTCCAAGGGCCCAAGATGAGGACAACCTGAATTTTTTTAAGGCTAGAGATATCCAAAACATGTCATATGAGATGAATTACAAGATTGAATACATTCCATGAGGGGAGCAACTTCACATTTTCAATGGTGTTCACACTGATGCTTTTTCTAGCATCCTCAACTTGCCATGATTGTAAACAAAACCAATGCCAAGCACAGATACCTCAAGTTTGTGGAATGAGAGAACAAGGTCAAGGTTCTACAATACCTCAGTGAGATCAAGTTGCCACCAAACCACACAATCTCTGGTGTTCTATTCTGGCCTGTTGACAGAGGCACTGTGATATTGATGCCTGTTGCTGATAGTTGGCTGACGTCACTGGATAATCCCAACACACAACTGTGATCTGTCATCCTACATCTTATCAGAGCAGTCACATTCATGCACAAACATAATGTTGCCCACAAGGATCTCAAGCTGCAGAACGTTATCATTCCTACAAAAGTCAGGCATCTGTCCATCATTGACTTTAGTGTCTCCATTTGTGTCTGCAGCCCAAATGCCACATACAGTGGGGTTGTCAGCACAGGAGACTGCATTGCTCAAGAAGTCCACAAGGGACAATACAAACTGATGCTTGTGGACCTGTGGAGTTGTGTCCAAACATTAAAAGAACTATGTACATGCTGTCATCCCTCTGGAGATCATGCAAAGCTTCTCAAGATAGCCAGACTACTTATGAACCAGAATCTGGAGGCATGCCCAAGGATGTTTACTGTCCTTGAATGGATGGCTCCTGCCAAGTGAAAAAATGACAATGTTGTGCCCCCCCACTTTACCATAGGTCCACATCTTGTATGATTTTCCACTGTACCTACTATAACTATTTCAGAGCCCTCACAACAGTATCACTATTACCCTCCTGCACCTGAATGACCTCTCTTTTGGTTATCAATGTAAGCATGACATACCCATACCCTGCAACTGCACTCCAAACTCAAACACCTTTTTGTCATTATGAATAGAAAGATTTACTGAGTACATGTTAGTGAAGTAGTAGTCTCAAGTTGTTTAAGTAGTGTATTGTTCACTGCATGTGTCCATTGTTGTAATTTCCAAAGGAAAACATTATGACTAAGTTACATTTCTGGGTCCAGGGGTGTCTGGAGGGCCATGGAACACTGAATTCCCATGTTAGATAAGCAAATCACTTATGAATAGGCTAGTTGATTCTACTATAATGCTTCAACAGTTTTTACCTTCACGCTCTCCACTCCATACATTCAAGATAAAATACTTAAAGGTCAGGACACCAGTGGAATAAACTGTTTAGCATTTTCTCCCCATGCAAGTTACTTGGCAAACAGTGGTGACAATTGCAAGCTCATCATATGGAACATTGGTAACAGAACAGGGGCATGCATCATCAATGCACAAAATTAGTCCTTTAGCTCACATGAGACCATTGCTGCCAGTCAACCATTTTTTTGGGGTGTGAAAATGGTGTTGCTGGTGTGCTGAATGATTTTGAGGTCAGTTGCAGTGGCCACCCACTATGCTTGAGCCTTGATTGGATAATTTTCTAGGATCCATAATCTGCACTTCCTATCGTAACAGATGTAAAAGCACCTGTGTACTGCCTTGACATTGTTTGCAGTTGAAGTTGGTCCCAAAGTCCATATTGCAGTCACTTTGGCACACAGTAAGGTTTCCTAGCAAGCATGCATCTACATTTTTCTAATCTTTCTCTAGGCTGATATACAACAGTGGACATTATGCCAGAATCTGCCAAACTCCATGATACTACTGACTCTTTTAATGACCCCCTTTATTATGATTTTGATCCATACATTTTCTACATGGAGGCAAGAAGTTCGTGGTGTCCTATCTGAGTCATGGTGTAGTGTAAGTCCTGTCAACCCTTGATTACCAGTGGCCCAGTGAATTGCTTATCACAGGTGCTGGAATATTCAAACACACACTAACCTCTGGAAAATTGAGCCTACCCACTCTCATTGCCATATGTATGTAATTTTACATTGTTACAGGCTGAGAAGCCAATAACAAAGTTCCCCCCTTTGGTAGTGGATTCTCCACATTGTCACCAGATGAGTGTTTTTTCTTAATTTCAAACTGGTCTACACATAAATCTCTATCATCACAGTCAATCAATGGTGATTCAGTCTTATTTACAAGTTCCTGATTTCATGAGAAATGTCCCATTGGTCATACAGTGGCTCAAACAACTGTCCCAATGTTTGCATGTTTTGCACTAAAGTTGATATTCCCTCATACTGCCTAATCCAGGCCCTAACATATGAATGTATCAAATGGCAAGAATCAAGAGATTAGAATATGAACTAATGAAATGGCAGTCATTTCAATGTGACACCTTATTGGGACAGTTGTTTGACTGTAGGTTTCTATCACATATATTGGACCCTAGGATGCTGTAATTTGATTACATACCTTAGGTAAAGCCTATATTGTGTCACAGTTATGTAACCAGTTATGATACAATCTATATAAACCCTGCCATCACACACATATTTTCTTATTTCCCCCATGAAACAGCTGTCCACTGCATAAAGAGATAATATTCTCTCTCTTGCTTTTCTTGATGTCTCCTGCAGGCAAATTGCATCCCAAACTGGTATAGGGAAGTCTACCGTGGCTAGAGTCCTTCATAAAACCCAGCCAGAGAAGGAAAAGCATCATGGTGGTTGTCCTTCTAAGCTTTTCTCTACAAACAAATGTGCTGTTGTCCAATAAATCATTACTGGCAAGATCAACAATGCAGTTCAGGCCACTCATTTCATCAATTCCATCATCAGCAATCCTGTCTCCCCACAGACATGAGGAATACTCTGAAGGAGGCCTCATTGAAGGCTGTAGTGAAGAAGAAACCTCTGCTCTCTGTTAGCCATATGAAAAGCAGGTTGGCTTTTGCTCTCAAGTACCAAAATTGGACTATAGAAGACTGGAAGAGAGTCATTTGGTCAGATGAAACCAAGATCAATGGAATAGGATCAGATGAACAGAAGTATGTATGAAAAAGGAAGAGTGAGGGGCTAACTTCTAGAGAAGTCACAGGTATAGTCAAGTTTGAAGGAGGTTCACTGATGGTTTGGGGCTGTATAGGATGGAATGGTGTGGGACTTCTGAGTGAGGTTGGAGGGAGGTTCGCTGCAGAGCATGGAGGAATCTGGAATTCCTGAAGATGAGGTGATTTTTCAGCAGGATAATGATCCCAAGCATACCTCCAGGAAAGCTCAGATCTGGTTTGAGGAGCAAGGAATCAAGCTTCTGGATTGGCCTGCACAGTCTTCAGATCTTAACCCCATTGAACACACTTGGAATCATCTTAAAAAATGTCTTTCAGGATATGAAAGGGCCCATAGGGTGGTGGTGGAATAGGGAAAGCGTTCTGTGGAAGAGTGTCAAAACTGGATAGAAAGCATGCCTAGAAGGATTCAAGCAGTTGTAAAGGCCAAGGGAGGTCGTACCAAGGACTAAATATTCCATTTTATATAAAGTCAAACAACTGTCCTAAGAAGTTGTCATTTTGAACTGATTGCCATTTCATCAGTTCATATTTAACTCTTTTGATGTTTGCATTGATAGATGGCCAGGAGTAGGTGTGTCATTTGATACACTCATATGTTAGGGCCCAGATTAGGCAGTATGAGGGAATATCAACTTTAGTGCAAAACATGCAAACATTGGGACAGTTGTTTTGATGGTGATTCAGTCTTATTCACAAGTCCCTGATATTGTGAGAAATGTCCCATTGATCATACTGTAGCTTTCCTACACAAAGGGGAAGTGACCACATCTGGGACAACACTTAGCCATGTGTTGATTCAACAGACACTGGACCACAGAGGTTGGTCATACCACTGGGTAGCTTGCAACATACTTACTAGTTCTGTAGGTGACCTGATTCAAGTTCTTTGTGCATGTGAATTTCACCACTTGGGCTGGGAGCCTATTTCACATGCTGAATCTTATAGGTTGGTCATCATCAGATACCAGTTTTGTTGCCACTGCAGCTTTAGAGCTGGGCTGTGAAACCTATATACATATATACAAATATGAAAAGCAAAGTTCAGTTGTCTTCATCTTCATTTCCATGATATAATTGCAACATCAGTCAACTTTACAGCTCCAAGGATACAGGACTCTTTCATTAACATGATTCTTGCTTTGATGGTTTGTCTTTTGTAGTTTTCATCCATGTGTCTTAATATCATCATTATTGCAGGCTTTCTTCTATTTTGCAGACGTCTACAAGAAAATCAAATTGCTACATGCATATAGTACTATCATTTTGCCTGTGATAGTTATCCTTTCCTGCTATCTGTGGAATACAGAGGGTGTGATGTTGCTTGGTTGTGTGGCAGTCAGTTTTCCCAATAAGCATGTGTCTCTCTTGCTAAATCCCCATTCTGAACAGAGAGATATTGTATCAGCTGCTAGTATGGTTTAGGAGGCAGTTATGTATGAGGGGTTTGTTGAACTTCTGGGGTGCATTTTTGGACTAGCTGCAAGCAAGGCTTAGAAGGTGGTTATTCAAGGAGATCCAGCCATTGATATTATCACCAAACATTCCAAGTTCTCAGCTAGCTTCCAATGCACCAACAGTCCAAATTCCAAAACCAGAGATGTGTAGGTGACACTGTGACAATGTGCAAAGGTGAGTGAATCTAGCCTTAAAATTTCATTCTTGATCTTGGCTTGTGTAGGTGCACAATGTAAACAGCTGCTAACATTGCATGCAGTACTATCGAGGGCCAAGGACAGGGATTTGATGCCTGCCCCTCTGCAATTCTCCATACCAGACTCCTAGCCTGTAGTGTTGCCGCAGCTCAGCTTGGCTCAGCTTGGCTATGGCTACACTAGCTTATTGCACTGTAAAAACAATGATCCCTGCTGCACTGCAATAGTCAGGAGGATTGTAGTAAGTAAGAAGGGTGTGAAAGGTTTGACCTAGAGATTCTGTGGGAGTTGGTTAGAGTGAAGGATATATAATCCAATGTCAATCCGAGTCAATCCAGGTCAATCCAGTTCAGAAAGGATGGGGGAGAAAAAGGAGAATGTGCAGAAAGAGATGAATACAGGAAAGTTGATGTCAATAGAGGATAGATATATGGTGCAAGATCAAAGGTTCTGGGTGTTTTCCAGATTAAAATGGAAAGAACAAGAGCTAATGTAAATGTTCAGGCCAAGGACAACAGCCAGATACAAGCAGAATGAGATGGACAATGATGAACTCAAAGTCATGGCTTTGAGTACATGATGAGTAGTGCACATGGGTAAAAACTGTATTGCTAGTTGCAATACAGGGAATTTATTGTCCAAGGGCAACATTCTAGACTCTTCCTAATAAGGGAAATACATAGTAACCATAACCAAGGTCAAGGAAAAAGCCCATCACCCCTTCACAGGTAAACAAGAACCATGTGGAACACTACAAAATGTTCTAGACTTGTTATGAAGTGATATGAAATGTCAATGAAACCAAAAGAACATAATCCAGATTGAAATAGAGCAGACCTACAAATCCGGAAAAGCAGATTGAAACAGATTTAAACAGATTTAAAGCAAATGAAGTCAGATTGAGGTGGATGAAAATGAAAATGAGATAGAATGTTTATCAGATGTATGATGATGGTAAAAGACTCAAACATGCCCTGATATAACCACATGGAACATCTGTTCCTTACAGCATGACTCAGCTTTCATCAACTTGGTTAGTTATTGCAGCCAGCCCCAAGCCAAAAATGTAATTCTCATGACTTATATTGGCTTAAGCTGGTTATGAGAGGTCCTCTTAGATGCTGCTAAATTTACTACATAATTTCAGATCAAAAGATGTTACATTCAACTATACTAGTAATACTATATGACTTAGTGCAAGCATGAGATGAATGACAACATGATGTGTGCATCATGCTGTTGCTGATAATGACAAAGGTGTGGGCAACAGCAAGATAAACAACATCATGACACATGCATCATATTGTCACCAACTCAGAGCAATGTATAGTTGCCTCAACCAATTGCTGCCCCCTCCTTCCAATGACATTGCTGCATTTAAGAAATGCCAACCTGGTTGCATTGCACTCATGCCAGATAGTTTCCATGTCAACCTGTCTTGCTTATGCAACAGTGCCTTCAATACTGAGGCACTTCAGGTGTTCACTGAAGACTTTAGATACAAGGTAATCATGGCCAAGTGATACAGTTTTCTAAAGCTGCTGTCACCAAAATATCTTGTGGTGGAAAATATTGAGCTATGTCTTTACCTTCATTACATGAAGGAAGTGTATGCCACCCTGCAGAAACCACTTCCAGAACAACATGAGAAACTCAAAAGGGAAGCTTGCAGCACATGCAAGACAAGGATATGTTAAAGAAGTGAGAAAAGTCACTTTTTCTAATAATGTGTACTTGCAGCTCTTTCAGAGCAGGATGGACTGTGTCACCAATGATGGTCAGCTCATCATTCACAATGATCTCATACAACTTATGGCTTCTGGGCCATGAGCTCCAATGAATCTGACCTCAATGAGCTTAGTCCTGAGAGGTCTTTTAGAAGAATTGCTTCAGCTTGGCACAACCAAGACCTGGGCAACTTGTTACATTTGATTGACCACACAATTATCCTTAATCAGAGACCTCATGTGGAACACCAAGCAATTCAAGGACAAGAGCTGCCTCAGCAGAAGCATACTACACTGATCAACCAAGCATCAGTCACACCACTGAAACTTCTATACAATTGCTACAATGCAATATGGCTAGCTTCACTGCAGCCAAGCAAAAGCAAAATGTTGGATATAAAGTTAGACAAGATATACATATAACTTCTCGACTGGCATTATAGGTACTGTATTTGAAACTCTAATCATACTTTGCCAACATTTAAGGCTAAAGCCTGAATGCAAAACAAACCCCCATTCCTGCTGAAGCACATGTCACAGTGCAGACCAACCATGTTACCATGCCTGCCACTCAAAGTGGTGTAAATGATTCCATGGACAATAACTTTGTGAGTGAGGATGTCACTCAGAACTTGATAGCTGAAAGTTCAGATTTGGAATCACTCTGACTTTGGGATTGGGATTGGCTCAGTACAACATTTTTGATTTTTGATTTTTGTATATTCCCCTTTGATCTTGAGTTCATACTGAGTTTTGAAGCCCAAATTGATGCTGAATGTTAACCTGCACCAGTGCACTACCTTATGATTTGTTTCAGTCCACCAACACCATGTGGCAGTCAGTTCAAATCTACCTTGCATTGTCCAGCACCATTCAGCAACACCCAGTGCAATGTGGGGCTGTTACCTGCCTGTTGTTTGAAATGTCAACTTGATTGCTATGAAACTCAATACAAAGACAACAAAGAAAAATTCATTATACAGTATATTTCTTATTAGAAAGAGTCCAGAGTGTCCCCTGAGCTATAAAAACCCTTGTATTGCATTCTGTAATACAGTTTTCACCTGTGTGCACTACTCACCATCTGCTCAAAGCCATGTCTTTGAGTTTGTCATTGTTTGTCTCATTTCTCGTCCTTGGCTGGAACATCCATCTTAGCTCTTATGGTTTTTGTCTTCATTAGATCCATCCAGAACATTTGGTCTTGCACTATCCATCTTCTGTCAACTTCCCTTCACCTCTACTTCCTTTTCCTGTCCATTTCTCACTTGTCTCACTTGTCCTTTCTGAACTGGACTGAACTGGATTGACTAGTCAGTAGTATTTGCCCTAACCAACTCCCACAGAATACCTGGGTTGAACTTATTGCACCCTTCTAACCTTCCTACAATCCCCCTGACTATTGCAGTATAGCAGGAATCATCATTCTTACACCAGGTTGATGCAATCTGTGTCAGATGCAGGTCAGAAAAGAAAGGTAAGTATTGGGTTGGACATATTAGTGTTGCCTTGACTTGCAGCTTTAACTGGTTTAAGCCAGTACCACATTGCTGACTAACCTCAACCAATGTGAGTCAAACCATAGATACGTTACCAGTTTGACTGAGTCTGACTAACCACCTGTAACTGGTTCAAGTTGGCTAACTGCAGGTACCACATACTTTGTTTTTGTTCTTATACATCATTCTGTAAGGGACAAGACTTATCTGACATTTTTTTCCAGGTAATGTTAATGGACCAGGTTCTTGGCTCATACTATAATCAGTCATGCATGCTGCAATCCAGACAGCAGTTCTTGCCCACTCAAATGTTGAATCTCTGTCACATCTCTCCTAACTCCTTCATATATCCACCATGATCACACACATCATGGCATCCCCCTCCACAAGCATTGGTCCAACTATGAGGTGCTGCCACCACCATCATAAATCATAGTGGGATATAGAATGGCAAAGGAACTCTGAGGAAGATAAAATAGAGAAAGGCTTTTTGACAGCTGTTGCCAGTATACAGTATAACTAGTGTGAGTTGAACTCCTTATTTCACCACCATCATTGAGATTCAAGAATGTAGCAGCAGGGGCCGTGATCCAGCCTAAACACACTACCTCCATGGAACATGATACTCCCCAACATTACATTCAGACTGTGGCACCCAGATTGTAATGTGTGCTGCAGGTACTATCATAAATACTATATATATAGTCACATACAGAATCACACTAATATACATAGAGTCTAGAAACTATAACCATCTCTGACAATGGATCAAAATACATGTCTGAGCAATGCAAGTACAAGAAAAAAAAGGGCTAGTAGATGTTGATGTGATCCAACAATGATTCACCATCTTTGGTTGCCTTTAAAAGCTCCTCAATACTAATTTCATGTCCTGGTATCACAGTCACGAGAACCTGGCTGCTGTCCTCATCATGCAGCATCTCCTATTGTGATGTCATCCACCATTTGAGGCTTGGTTAGTCTCTCTTCAGCAAGGACTTGAGGATCTGCAAAGCTTTTATTAGAATAGGGTTGATATGGTTGTGTTGTTTCATGCCTGTTAGGGTGCTGGAAGAAAAGGCTCATTCACAGGGACCCGAAGAGGGTTGAACCAGGAGATAATCCAGGGCCATTCAAAACATTGTGGGGTAATGCTCTCATTCCAGCTCTCAAAATGCAAGGTGGTTGGTGTTGGCATGCGCGAGGCTGGATGTAATGTAAAAATTATATTCTTCATCTATCAATTGTGTGCCTTGTTCCTCTGCCCAAATTGCCATGTTTGCAAGGCCATACCTGGCACCCAGTGTCATGAAAGTGCACTGTTGTGCAAGATGTGTGGGCTGGGGGAATGCAATAGTTTGGGATGAATGTTTGACATGGTATTATTCCATCTATGTGTACAACCTGATCAATGATGGAGCGGTCTGCATTGGATTGCGAACTCATCTTCTGACAAATGCTTGCCTTTGCAATTTCGATTGTGTTAGTCTCCTAATGTTGCTCAATCCACAATATGCAAATGCATGAATTGATAACTTTTGAGAATCAGATATATATCAAGACACTATATTAGTGGTCTTTACTTACACATGGAAAACAGGTAGGCATTGCTATGTGTAGTAAGAGTTGGCATGATCAAGACCATAGGAAATGAATGGTGCAAGTTGAGGATTAGAATGAGACAATGATAGACTTGCCCACTGAGCTAAGAATGTTTCAAATGATAAGATGGCACCATCAAATAAGAGCAAGCTCTCCCTGCACATACTTTGCTGAGCCCAAGAAGGGACCTTTGTGAATGTGAAGTGACATCAGTACAACTGCTGTTGCAAGGTGAAATGAGCTTGTACCTTCAAAACTACTTCCATGTTTGCAAGACTTCCCAATCTAGAGGTGCAAGCTTCAACATACCAATATTGCATGGAGTACTAAGAAAGTAAGTGACAGCCTAATTACAACAATAAGTCAATAAGTAATGCATATCAATTGATCATTAACTTGGTAGAGTACATACAAACAATTGATCATAAAGTAGGTCAAATTCCAGTGTGTCCTGATGTCACAGAGAAGTTGGACCACAGGTGGCTTGATGATGTCTCCTGTATCATCAACAAACCACTCTTCCTTGTTTCCAGATATGATCATTTGTTGGAAGTTTCACTGACACTGATCTAATGAACAAATAGCACACACAACTTCTCTCCCACATCCAATAGGACCACTGCAGATGCTCTCAGCATAGTCATCTCTTTTGATCACCTTCTCAATCAAGTTCGTCCATGTACCTGTCGAGTGTGTGTTGAACACAGAAGTTATAAATATGTGGCGAACAGCAGATTCAGTGTTTGGTGACATCAAAAGTGAATTTGCACTCATGCAGTAGAATTTGGGAGAGTTCAGACATAGCAGATTGTTATTAGAGGTGTTATCCAATATGAAATGTTCAATCTATAGGTGATAATAAAGTTGATTAGATGATATCCAAATAATGAAAGCACTTAGCATATGCTGCATACCTTGTCAAGAGGAATGCCAGCCTGGTTGATCAGATGCAAAAGTATTTTGATGAGATCAACTCCAGTGTGGCTACCTGGAATGTAATAAAATGTGATGAGAGCAGATCTGAAATGAAGCTTGTATGTCCCTGTCTCCAAGTGTTGTCCAATCCAGTGGGCAGTTACAGCTAGATATGGGTCAAGGGTGTCACTTGACCAAATGTCAGCAGTGAATGATATCTCTCACATTGCTTGCTATCAAAATCAATTGTGTTACATCAATGATGGACATATAGAAAAAAAAGGAGCACTCACCAAAAGTTTGTCTTGCAGTGAGACAAAGGATGTTTTGAAGGCTTCAAGGATGAGCTCACATGATGCCTTTGTTTGGTGAGGGATTTTAGAATCCTTTGTCTCCTAGAGGTTACAGTAGAGAATGAGTTCACAAAATTCTTTGGACTCAATCTTGTTAATTGCCTGAAGATGTCTATAGTGGATCAGATGTAAGAACATAAGGTGGGATGGTAGGATACAAACCAAGTCATTTGCAATGAGATAATTCATAAGCCCATGAATTGTGAACGGTGGAAGATTAGCCCTGAGTATTGACTTCCCCAGTGTAGCAACATCCACTGACAGGGAATTAGAAGGATCTGAAAGAGAAGGGGGGGAAAAGCATTTGGGCTGGGCAATTACATGCTTGAGAGTTCTAAATGTGTATTCAGATGTGAACACAGTCTTGGGAAATTTGATGTTGATGACCCATTTGTTCTTCTCCACCTGTTCTAGGTAGAGCAGTGGATGTCTAACCTTGATATGGTAACAAAGGGGAGGGTTGAATGCATTGGAACTGAAATGGTGTTGTACATTGTAAGACTCCACTTTTTCTGCAAGCTGAGTTGCAGCTTTCCTGTGCTCATTGTATGAGCAAATGCCCTTTGGCAGACTGATGTGGCCTATGGATAAGATCATACTTACTCGCATGGCTTACAAACAGTCTCTTTCTTATCCTTTCAAAAGAAGAACTCAGTGTTGTATGCTCTCACCCTCTTGTCCATGGACAAGGCATGAATAGCCAGGGGATTTATGATGGTTGAATCCAAGGTAGATCTGGTGGTTGCTAAAGGGTGAAGCCATTGGTGCCTGTGTAAGGTGGACTGCATGGACCTGGAACCCCTGAATCTGCTTCCTCTTCCAAGACATCAGAATGATTGTGGATATTGAATTCTTCCCATCATCCAGAAGAGACTCCCTATAGTGTACAGGTGGGTGATGGTTTCTGTGGGTTCTCAGAACTGCCACTGAACCAACATCCAGAGCAGATGGCTCAACAGATGGGTCAGGTGTTGGATCACCCTCACATTGCATAGGATCTCAATCAACTAGGCCATGACAGTGACATTGCATACTAGAGTAAGAATGTGAGAGACTGAATACAAACAAGATAGTGAGCAAGACCTAAGCTAAGGAGAAAAGAAAGAAAAGATGGGTTTTATTGCTGCAAACATTCTGCATTACAGTGATGTTGAGGTGATTGCTATGTTGTGCTATCCTAGAACCCTGAGTCCACATGTTAGCAGAGCAAAGTAACTGAAGAAATCACTTTGTAAAACATCAGCAGCATGTATAATGTTTACGACATACACAGTACATAGCTGTTACAGCAAAGAAGATCAATGTAAACTTGTTGTAGAAAGGCAGAAAACAAAACTGTTGAACTTCAAAGGTAAAATCGCTGCACACCACCTGATTAGCTCCTGATGGTGTTTCCTATGAAAATGGAATTGAGTTTGAATCATGATGACTCCTGAGTAACCAAGCCCTTATCCAGAAACATCATGGTTTGCTGGATTAAAGATGATCATGTGACATCATTGGAGGAGTCAGAAAGGAGGGTTTTGCCATGCTACTGTTGGCAGGCAGCTCAGCTCCTGGAACAAGTGGGGGGAGGCATTGAGTGGAAGAGAAGTAAGGAATCTTGAGATTGTGATGCAGCAGAGCTGTTCATGTAGTCACTGGAGGAGTCAGTATTTTCAAAGGTAATTTGGTCACCCCAAAGGAGTTTAAGTATCATGCTTGGAACTACTCATGTGTAGTATCTTCAGCAGCATTCCAATTGGTCTTAGTCCATGTGCAGGAGGCAACTAGACATAAAGCCAGCAAAACTGAGTCACAGTAGTGTGACTCTGATGGAGAATGCATGGCAGCTGAGGAGCTCCATACACCGGCACAGTGAGAGACATACATGACAAGCCACTAGGAACACTGTAAAATGGTGTTAAATTGGGAAGGGAGGGAGGGAAGAATACATGTCTGTTTGTGTTGTGTAAGATAAAGATGGATTGATGGGAAAGGTGGCAAGTAACTATGATACATTAGCAAATGGGGGGTCATAAATGGACCAACCATGAAAAAGGACAGCCTGCAGCAATATTGGATGGCGATGAATATAGCACTCAAAAGTGTCTGATCTCCATCACCCAATAGCTTGGATTGGAGATGGAGGGACACCTGCATCTGCCAGGGATGTAGCGCCACCAGCACATGTGGAATGACCCCCAATTGAGCGAGAAAAGACACCATGTAATCTAGACAGGAACCAAGAGCAAAGCCTTATACATATAACTGGGGAAACAATGGAAACATCAAGTCACAAGACACTGAGTTGCTCCATGGATCAAGCAGCCCTGGCTGGCTGCCTGGCCTGAGAGGATGACTTGAGACTCATAACTCTGCTGCCCCCAGCGTAGCTCGAGGGGGTTGGATAGGCAAGATGACAAGCTCTGGATGCAAGGAAGTGAGCTGATTGTTCTGCAGGCATGACAGAGCATCTGCAACCTGATTGTGGACTCCTGGCACATGAAATACTCGAAGGTCTATGCCTTGACTGAGGACATTGTCAGCAACCTGAATCAACATCCAGTTGAATGCAGATAGTGCTGCAAGCAAGTTGAAGAGCTGGACAGTATTGATGTTGTCTGTGAATGCCCCTGAGGTGCTGCTGTGAAAGGAGGTGTGGTGCTACATCAAGGATTGCAGCACAGACACAAAGGGACTTGAGATAGAAGATAGATCCATCCTGCTGAGCAAAGATTTGATGAGCTGGTGATTGGAATCCCTGAAGCAAGGGGTACCAAAACTCCATGGTATGCAAAGTAGGAGAGGTGGAAGATGGTGTGGCACTAATAGAAGCTCTTTGCGAACATCTGGGCTAATTCTCTGCAGGAGACTCCTGGATGTTGTTGAGGATGTGGATATAGGGTGAGAGGGCACTAATGAGGCAGACATTGGAAGGTTCATGATGACATCCTCTCCAGAAGTAAGGGAAGTTTGGATTTTAAGGATGGCCTCAGCTTTTGAGATTTTGCCCCTTTTGAATAGTTTGACCACCTTAATGGAATGGAATAGTCTTGATATCCTGTGTTAAGCAACTGAGAAGAGATGGCTTGGCTGAAGGAGGATTCATGCTGAGACATGAGGCAAGTAATGGGGAACAAAGTGACTGATGTTAACGCAAAATGAAAACAGGGTCTGGTGAGATAGAGAGAGAACTGGCTGAAGAGGGGTTGAAGCATAGCTTCTGTGGCCCATCAGGTGGAGTTTGAAAGGAGGTGGTTGGCAAGGCAAGATACTTCCTAGTCACTGACTAGACCAATTAGTCTCATGTAAACAAGATTTAAACCCAATCAAATGCCATCTGTAGCTTTCACCTTAGAGTCATTCATCTTTATTCCATCTTAGACTTGCCAATTTTTACTGAAGGTTCATCAAGGACTACACACAATCTGCATGTCCATTGAATGATTTACTACAGAAGAACCAACCCTTTTTTAAGTGGAAAGAAGGACTTCCAGCACATTGCTGGACACCTCCCTCAACTGGGCCTCAATGTGTACCCCTATCTTCACCCTGGTATGTGTGTGCTTTATGCCAAAACAGCTGGCAAGCTGTTCCAGAAGGCACTCTTGTGGGTCAATAGGGATGTTGAGAGGGATTTAAGTTGGGTAGTTGACCATTTCTGCATGCGCTCTGATGGTATCTATTTCCTTCACTCTGTCTCATGGTCTTGTGAGGACCTCTCACCCCCTGTCCTACAAGTGTACTACAATGCTTTGCCCTTTGCCATGGAGTTTTGGTACCCCTCGCTTGGACAGGGGTTCCAATCGCCAGCTCATCAAATCTTTGCTCAGCAGGATGGATCTATCTTCTATCTTGAGTCCCTTTGTGTCTGTGCTGCAATTCTTGATGCAGCACCACACCTCCTTTCACAGCAGCACCTCAGGGGCTGCATTCATAGACAACATCAATACTGTCCAGCTCTTCAACTTGCTTGCAGCACTATCTGCATTCAGCTGGATGTTGATTCAGGTTGCTGACAATGTCCTCAGTCGAGGCATAGACCTTCAAGTATTTCATGTTCCAGGAGTTCACAACCAGATTGCAGATGCTCTGTCATGCCTGCAGAATGATCAGCTCACTTCCTGGCATCCAGAGCTTGTCGTCTTGCCTTTCCAACCCCCTCGAGCTATGCTGGGGGCAGCAGAGTTATGAGCCTCAAGCCATCCTCTCAGGCCAGGCAGCTAGCCAGGGCTGCTTGGTCCATGGAGCAACTCAGTGTCTTGTGACTTGATGTTTCCATTGTTTCCCCAGTTATATAAGGCTTTGCTCTTGGTTCCTGTCTAGGTTACATGGTGTCTTTTCTCGCTCAATTGGGGGTCATTCCATGTGTGCTGGTGGTGCTACATTCCTGGCAGATGCAGATGTCCCTCCATCTCCAATCCAAGCTATTGGATGATGGAGATCAGATACTCCTGAGTGCTATATTTGTCGCCATCCAATATACTGTGGTTTGCCTAAGCAGGAATGCTTCAGGTGCTAGATGACATCATAGAATTAAGCAGCTTTGTTGAGCCACTCCTTGACCAATGAAGATTTTTTCTTCAAGGCTGTCATCTTGAGAGCAAGATTGACTATCACCACTTTCATTAGCAAGTCCTTCAGTATATATGATATACTACTCCTTCCAGCCTCTAACTCAAAGGCAAAGCAAAATACATTTCATGTACATGCATGTCAGACAGGGCAGCTCTAGCATTGCTGGTCTGATCTAAGGGGATAAAAACTTTCTCAAAGTCTTTGCAAAAAGAATTTTCTAGGAAGGAACACTTTTGTGCTGCATTTTCATCAACCATCCCTCAGAGAACATGGCACCACTGCCCTTGCTCATCTTGTTGCAAAGAGTGAGTATCTTTAGCTCATTGATGTTATATCATTGAGACATCTTAAAGTATGCTTCCATGGTGAAGGTTTGTCACTGGGCATCTTTGTCCCATTCAGAGAAGTCATCTGGAAGACCACCCTTAAGCTCAGCCCTGTTGGCATGATGTTCATCATCAGCCATGTCATCATTTTCATTGTCACAGTGGTAAGAGTTAGAAGAATTAGAAGAAGACTTGTCTGCATTTGAATCCAACTCAAAGGAAGGTTCTGAATCATTTCAATGCATATCAAAGTCCTCTAAGATTATGAAGTCATTAAAACAAGCATTGAAAAGGAGTTTTGGTTGAGAATGTGATTGTTTGGGTCATTTGGGTTGGGGCAATTGAATGACTGATTGAATCAGAATATCACAGGGCTTGTCCACTCTTTGAAAAACTGATGATCATTGATTTGGACAAGAGAATTGCAAGTACATAGTCAAGGATTGGCTCATGTGTCAGAGAATGTTTCTTTTGCATGAAAAACATTTACTACAATCTGAGCAAAAAAAAGCTTTTCTGCAGGTCATAGCCTTCTCTAAGTTTTCACTCTGAATATGATGCATAATGGGTTTATTAAAAGGATTTAACACCTCACCATGCAAATGAATATGATAGCCAGTCACATTGTGATAGCTTACATATCTATATAATGTCTGCATTCACAGTTCAAGTTGGACTTACAGCATAACACAGCCTGTCACTGGCCACACCAACAACATGGCCTTTTCCACCCAGTATTCCACCATCCTCTCAGTCCCGAGTGAGAATTTATCCCCCTCTTCCTCTCTCTCCCACTAACCTGTTTTCCAGCATTGTTTTTTCATATTAATCTCACATGTTGCACACAAATCCGTGGTGTCCAAGCTCAATGAAACTTGCCAGTATGTGGACAAGGAGGTCATTATTCTCCAAGGTTACTACAAGGGTTGGCAGGGAACACTTAGAAGTGTGTTGAGAGACACATATGAGGTCGCTCCAGGCAGCGCACTGTCTTCCTTCTAGACAAGGCAATGAAGAACCAACCAAAATCAGTGGTTCTAAGACAACATGTCTTGTCTCCACGGACTAGAACACTTTGCTCAAGGGAGGTACAAGAGATCTACCCTTGGCAAGACTAATGCTAAAGATATAGTCCCAAGAAAGAAAGAGGAATTTAGTGTACCAGGAGCTGTGGTTTGTTCAAGGTTACGGATTGGTTGTTCAAGATAGTTTCAGCCTAAAGTCTGGTTAGTAAAGGTGATTCTAAGTGAATTACACACCTAATGGGCTGGGGTCAATGGCAATAGGTTGCCTAGTAACTGTGGAAGGTTGTACTCGGGTGGTACAAAAGGTGGACGATTTAGGAACTTGGCCTAAGTTTTTCCTAATGCTAATGATTTGTGTGTAGGAAACTCTTGGGAATGTTGCATCCAGAAGTGGTGATTAGGTAAGCAAGGGGTCCTATCAAGTCATTAGTCACTCAGCTGGTTATAGCAAACTCAGTCTTCTTGTGTACTAAGGAGCTACTGTACAAGTAGGGGTCAGGGAGTGTAGACTTAGGCTAATCCCTTAGGGTAGTAAGTCTAGGCAGGGTGTAGTAGGACTCCTATAGGTAGGTCGTCCTAATGGGCCCTAGCAAAGGTTTGCTTAAGGAATGCTAATCAGAAGGGTAATAGGTTGCCCTAGGAATATAATGTCTAGATGGAAAGATGTAGAGATGTCAAGATGTCAAGATAATGGAGTTATCCAGCAATATGCTGAGATGTTGAGATGTTGAGATGCTCAGTTACTGCTTGGTAGTTAACTTGATGGTACACTTAGTAAACTCAGAAGGGTTATTATAACTCAATCTTATTGTCTTAGCTAAGGAGTTGGCAAGTTTGGCTTAGAGAGGCGAAGTGTAGCCCTTATTTGGTACTACAGGACGCTTAGGTTGCTTACTAATAGGAACCAGATGCCTTTTGTTGCTCAAAAAGGGATTTCTCCCAAAAGGATAGTCTTAGGTACAAGTCCTAATAGCCTAGTAGTAGTTCTAAACTCCTATTTACTTCGCTCTGGGGTACCCTGCCTTATTAGGTCTTATTAAGTTTCCCAGGGGATCTCTTATCAGATGAGGCAATCTGAGATAGAAGATGATCCTCTCCCTGCAGGCCAAAATGCTCCCCTTTATATACATAAATACAGGAGGCTGTGCCAGCCAATCAGAGGACTGGTGGCATATAAATTAAGGCACAATCGCTTACTAATGCAAGGCACAAGCTGACAAACCCAGGCACATTAAGGGGAAGCACTTTGAGCAGAGAAGTCCAAATTTGGGTTGCTCTGCCAAAGAGGCTGGCTATGCTGTGCATGGCTGTACAGACTAATGGGGATGAGGTCACATGGTAGCTAGGGGTTACATGATCACTTCGTCTCACTAGCACTTAGCTAAGTAATCAGATAAATAAAGAGAAAGTAAAAGAATAGTGAGCTATGTACAAATGTGCAAGTATAAGGGTATGACTAGAGAGATTAATAAATATCTCAATAACCAGTAGGTGGAAAAATCTGGAAAAATAGGGGTATGTAGGTCATAATAGGGGCTATCTTTCCCTATGGTATCAAGGGGTATGGTCCACATGGAGCTGTGGAAATTCCACTTCTCAGGTGACTGATTTGCTATGTGCATGCATGAAACAGGTTTCGTGCAGGTCAGTGCCTGTCGGTGTTTTCAAGAAAAACTATGTCATTGCCAAGTAAGTGTCTGCTCATACATCAAAGCTTTCATACATAAGTTAATGCATCCTTTACAAGGTGTAATTAACCATATTTTACGCCCTGAGGTGAAAGAGAACTTCAAGATATATCGTGCGGTATTCAAGATCGGGGTTGGTTGGCACACTGGCTATGAAGGTCATCACTGCTTCACCAATGTCCCTGATCCTTTGCAATCAGCGTCAGGTGGTGATGTACCATCCTCCCATCTCGCTGTCTCCCTCACCATGAAGACAAAGGGGGGCAGAACTCTCCAGGAGAATATCCATGAGAAGTTCCTCACTCCTTTTGCCCCATCCAAGAAGGGCACATTTTGCATGGTCATCAAGAAGGCTGAAGATGGAAGTGATGGGGAGCCTGTCAGTACAATACTGAGCATATCTGTTTCATCAAAGAAGAACCAACACGTCTCGGTGGCCCAAGTTGACAGCTCTCCA
>JBBPNN010000191.1:0-39548 GCA_038090935.1 Hortiboletus campestris
CTTTTCATCTCGAGGCTTCTCTGCTGCGAGTGGTCACGTGTACTCGCCGAGTGTATCGGTCCTCATTTCGGAGGAGAAGGGTGTGAGTATTTGCATTGCCATGAACTTGGCGATCGATGCTCATTCTCTTCATCAAAGGCGAACAACACATTAGGTGGCGTTGGCTTCAGCTGCCCAAACGCAAAAAGGTACAAGAAACCGGCCAAAGCCTGGCGCGACAGGTTCGCCCCGCCGATCGTGGAGAGAATAAACGAAGCTATACCAGGTGCAGAGCTTAACAATAAGGATGTCACAAGACTCATGCCTTTGTGTGCCTTCGAGACCCTCTTCCACGAAACTCCCAGTCCGTTCTGTGGTTTGTTCATTGTAGAAGAATGGCTAGCGCGCGAGTACTATGACGATTCACTCAGGTATTACAAAACTGGGTAAGTCGACGACTTTTTGGACCTGACATTTAACTGAATCTCCACGTAAGGCGTGGTAACCCACTGGGTCCTGTTCAAGGTGTTGGATATGTCAACGAACTACTGGCTAGGCTGACAGGTCAGCCCGTCCGAGACAAGACGCAAACAAATCAGACACTTGATGCATCGCCTGTTACCTTCCCCCTCGATCGTAATTTCTATGCCGATTTTTCTCACGGTACCCAGATGCTCGCTATCTATTCTGCGATCGGACTCTTCCGTCCTGATGAACCACCAGTCACCGACAGATTGGACCGTGCGCGAAAGTGGCGAATTTCTAGGATGACACCCTTTTCTGGACGGATGGTCACGGAGAAGCTACGGTGCGGCGATGATGAGGAGTATGTCAGGATACTGGTCAATGACGCGGTACAACCGCTGGAGTTTTGTGGTGGCGACGAGGATGGATTGTGCATATTGAGCGCATTTGTGGAGAGTCAAACGTATGCTCGGAGTAACGGAGATGGTGACTGGGAGAGGTGTTTTTCTTGACGCTACTAATAATGTTCGATTCCCCATAGTACGTACGATATGTTCGACTCACAGTTGACATGGACAGTAGCGATGCATCCACTAGTAGCGTCGCCAAGGCGCCATTCCCTGCTTCCGGCCATAATTAGTAGAATATAAGCGGACGCTTGACTTCTACTTAGCTGGCTGCCAAGTTTCAATTTTCTATTGCAGCACGACGAATGCACTCGAAGACATGACCATCTACCTTGCAGCCAAATCCCTGCGGAACTTGAACGCAGGTGGAAGACGTGCTAGCTCCCTGATTCACACCTTGTATTCCTTTGTTGCATGGATGGAAAGGGTTCCGACTGCAACATAGGTTGACCCAGAGCTCCAGGTAGACGGCAGCGAACCCACGTTCTGGAAGTACTGCGTTTGCTCGACCGCCATGCGGAATCAATTCGCTGACCGGACGAAAATGAAGAAGCTGACTCAGTTCAGGTAATGCTTGCTGTTGCTTCAGGGATGCAGAGGGCAAGCTGGGGTTGCGATATCGTCGTTTTCGTGCGAGACAAGCCTTCCGACCTTCACGACATGGATGTACGGACGCTTACCCTCAGGCTGTATACCTAGCATATGGTTGATGCGGCGTACCTTCATTCATCCATAAACATAATCTGGCTTTGCTTGCCCGGGCCCGAGTCCTTTGTTCGGTGTAGTTAATGTCAATTTTTTCGGGCCAAGAACAGAGTTATCATAGCAGTAAAATTCTTCAAGACCTGTTACGCAACATATAATAGTCGGATAATGGTTCACATATTCCTTCCATCCGCCCTAGGTACAGTCGTCGCCGGCGGGGAGCAATAACCAATTATCATTTTTGTCGCCAGTTCCTCTGCCGAAAGAAACTGTCTCTCCGTGGACCACTTTCTTAAGTCCCCAGAAGCCAGTGAGGTCGCCATTCTGGATGCTAAATCAAGTGGAACCATTGAGTGCACAGAATTGATATGACTGAGAAAAAGCGCGAACGTGTATACTCCGTCCGAGCCACATCCCATGATGTACCAACAGGAAGGTGGGTCAGGGTGCTGGTTAATGACCCAGACATCTGTGAAGTACTTTCCCATTCCGACGTGGTTTCTGGGGGCAACCTTGGGGGTTAGGACCCGCTTGTCCTTCCACTCAGTTATCACCCACTGTCACATACCGAGATCTCAGCGACAAATCCCCCGGTCAAGCGTCAGACTCACCACTTGTGTGGGCAAATTTTCGAGTGTGATGACGTTGAGGGGAGTCAAAATGCCGCTGAAATTGATAACAAGAGGGTCGCTGTCAGGACTTGCCATACTGCCCCTGCTGATGATGTAGTAGTTCCCGGGGCTGGACTGGACATCGTGGAGTGGGTTCAAGACGGAGACTTGGACTATGGGTGCCTCAGAGAAGCTGCGTTGATGCGAATGGGATGGAGAGTAAAAGGGAGTAAGGATGGACTTACAGGCAGATGTGTGAAGTTATTTATGTGTAGAACTGCATATTTTGATGCGCTGATAATCACCTCGTGGTGCAGAGGAATCACAGCCATGAACCCGCCCATGACCGACCAAGTAAACTTATCCTCATCAGGATTTCGATTTCCCCTGACTCCTGTCAGTCGTCCCTTGCATGGAAGCTCGGACCGAAAATATACAGGCGGTTATCGTTAGCAATCTATTGATCTCATTACCAACCGTGGAGCTGTTCTGCTAAATCAGGAGTGAAACTGGAAACGCTATGCAACCTAACGCCTCCTCAGCCTCGCATCCAAGTTCGCGCTGCGGTTTTTCAGGAACCGGTAGGTCGTCATAACAGAGCTGGAATTGGGTGACCGGTAGCTTCTAGAGATAGGACAGTGTCACATGCTATGCATACGCACCCTGAATTCGTGGAAGTCCCCACAGCATGTACCGCACCCGGCGAAATGAGTGACCGGGCCGGTCGGTACTTCGACAGTACTTAATGACCGCATCCCTGGGAGTCACAGCCAACGAATCATAGAGATTTCTGCAGCAATGGTCATGCCGAAATCTCACTAGAACTAATGGCATAGTCACGTTGCGGCTTCATTGTGGGCTGGATCGATACTTACCATGCAACACCCGTTTATCCCAATCTCCACCGAGACAAATGCCATAAACTTATGAGTGGCCCCAATCAGGCCAGTGAACTTTTGGTCAGGAAATGAGCTCTGGGAAAGGGCCCTGACACTCGGGTGTGCAATTCAAAGAAGCGATTTGGAAACGAACTTGATGTGCCACAACACGAGAAACTGCTAACCAGACTGCGCTAGAGCCAGCCGGCACGTGGAAGTCGAGCTGGTTGTTATCATTGTTGTCCAAACAAAGTTGTACAGCACTAGCCGCCTCCCTAGAAACGGTGGTCCGGTGATCCATATATGCGTGGTGAGTGTCGAACGCAAGGCAGGAGCATCCTTGGTCGATTGGCAGTGAAACGCGACACTCTGTTGTCCACTGGTGACGAGCAGCATCGTGGTGGTGGCCTGAGAGCGATTAAAATCCACTTGGAGTCAAAATGACCGAGTGAGCACGCCACGTTTCGATGGTAAGCTTTACAGTAAACCTTGGATGCGGACCACACACGGGGTCTCTTTGCCAACTGGAACTGTTTGCTAGATCAACATTTCACAGGTTATCGACATGGAGCACTTCGCATACTGCCCACTGTGACAGGTGACCGGGATGAGGAAGAGCACTCAAGGCTTCTGCAGCCAGGTGTGGCAGGTGGTGCTGGCAGTTCGGATTCAGCCGGTGAACTGGCGAGCGATCTAATTTTACAACGGTCAACTGACACTTTTGTTCTTGCAGGCCTGTCTGATGCAATTCTGCCAGTGGTCCGCGAAGTGGACACGTGCGACATTTAAACGCGTGGTAGCGACGTGGGGGGTGGGTCACTTTTGCCCAGCCAATGACACTGCCCGCAGTAACTACTTTTGGATGATTTGGCGAAGGGTCGGCAGAATTCCAAGTTTAACTCACTGGGCCACGATCGTGCATTCATATACTACTGCTCCAACCCGTACCATGCATTGTTTGTCCCATGTTCCCGGCTATGGGTGGTCCTCCCGCTATGACCCGCCATGACGCTGGACTGCCTCTTTTCCTTGAAGGCGGCAAGATAGATCATTTCCCGCTTGATACCACTCCATACGATCATCGCCGAAGGCGCTTTCTCCGCCGGGTTGCCTTTCTCACGTTCGCTTTCCTGCTCTCAGCGAGTTACTTTCAGTATCCACGCTGGCAATGGTGCTCGGGCCCACCACCCGAGATCGTGACTGCAGATGTTGGGTTACCCAGGGAAGTGCAACAGGCTTGGGCTTCTCACTCTCCGTACTTCCCAGCTGCAGAGTACACAGCGCCACCTGAGGGCTGCGAGGTTGTTCAGGTATGGCACTTCCCTTCCGACTCGTTTTCCAAGTATCTCAGGAGGACATACGTTAATCTAGGTTAACTTGGTATGTAACTCGCGGCCCGATTCAGTCTTTTTGTGACAGCGTAGTAGCTCCAGAGACATGGCACGAGATTCCCCACCACAAAGAATTCGAAGGAGATCAAGAAGCCTTTACGAAAGCTTATGAATGCGGGATCCTACTCCCGAAAAAAGTACCAGTTTTTGAGGTCGTTCAAGTGGGATCTGGGTGTGGATGACTTGCTTCCCATTGGTGCGAGAGAGTAAGAGAGCTTCGGTTTCGTCTCGATTTTGCGGACCTGATCGAGGTCTTCCAGGGCTTTCGACTCGGGCTCTGAAAACTACCTGCGGTACAAGCACCTGGTCAATGGAAATCAGTTGCCCTTCGTAAGAGCGTCAGACAGTCAGCGCGTCGTATATTCCGCCGCGAACTGGACACAAGGTCCGCCTTGCCTGTGCTTCCTGATGCACACGGATCTGACCTGACATATCAAGGTTTTTCTACTGCGAGTGGTCACGTGTACTCGCCCAGTATATCGGTCATCATCTCGGAGGAGAAGGGTGTGAGTATTTGCGTTGTCATAAGCGTGGTAACCGATGCTCATTCTCTTCATCTAAGGCGAACAACACATTAGACGATTTCATGTGCCCCAATGCAAAAGGACACAAGAAACCGGCCAAAGCCTGGCGCGACAGGTTTACTCCGCCGATTGTGAAGAGAATAGACGAGGCTGTACCAGGCGTGGGGCTTGACGATAAGGATGTTGCAGGACTCATGCCTTTGTGTGCCTTCGAGACCGTCTTCCACGAAACCCCCAGTCCGTTCTGTGGTTTGTTTACTGCAAAAGAATGGCAAGCGCACGAGTACTACGACGATCTACTCAAGTATTACAACACTGGGTAAGTTTATGACTCCCTTCACCTGACGTTTAACTGAGTCTCCACGTTAGCTACGGTAACTCGCTGGGTCCTGTTCAAGGTGTTGGATATGTCAACGAACTACTGGCTAGGCTGACAGGTCAGCCCGTCCGAGACAAGACGCAAACAAATCAGACTCTTGATGCATCGCCTGTTACCTTCCCCCTCGATCGTAGTTTCTATGCCGATTTCTCTCACGTTGACCAGATGCTCGCCATCTATTCTGCGATCGGGCTCTTCCGTCCTGATGGACCACCAATTACCGACAGACTGGATTTCGCGCGAAAATGGCGGATCTCTAGGATGGCGCCATTTTCTGGACGGATGATCACGGAGAAGCTACGGTGTGGCGATGGTAGGGAGTATGTCAGGATACTGGTCAATGATGCGGTACAACCGCTGGAGTTTTGTGGTGGCAACGAGGATGGATTGTGCACGTTGAGCGCGTTTGTGGAGAGTCAAGCGTATGCTCAGAGTAACGGAGACGGAGACTGGGAGAGGTGTTTTTCTTGACGCGAATCATGTTCGATTCCCCATAGTATGTACGATATGTTCGACTCTCTGTCGACAGTAGCATCCACCAATAGCAGCGCCAGTCCCCGACTCCAATATATGAGCGGATCTGACTTTATCTGGCTGGGCAAAGTTCGCAGGGGCACTACTGACTATTTGGGTATGATACCACCCAAAGGGGGGTGCACAACTTGAAGTGTCGTGTCCAATACCTGTGACGATTCTCGACGTTGGACAACATTCTTGGTCCCCATCAGCCTAAAAACAATGTTGTTCGATGTGTCCGTGAGTGCCCCCATTAGTGCCCTTCGACCCGAATCATAAGCCTCAACCATAACTCCCCAGCGAAAACTATTCTCTCGCTCCGACCGCGTCAAGGGCACCGACTTTCACCCTACCGAGCCATGGCTACTCACTGGCCTCTATAATGGCTCGGTGAACATCTACAATCACGAGACGGGCGCCTTGGTGAAGACCTTTGAAGTGTCCAACGTCCCTGTCCGTTGTGTCAAGTTCATCCCACGTAAAAACTGGTTCGTCGCTGGTTCGGACGACTTTCAGCTCCGTGTCTTCAATTACAACACACACGAGAAGGTCGTCTCGTTCGAGGCCCATCCGGACTATATCCGATGTCTTGCGGTACATCCGACGGCGAGCATTGTGTTGACGGGCAGCGACGATATGACGATCAAGGCTTGGGATTGGGATAAGCAGTGGAAGTGTATTCAGGTGTGTCCGCTCCTTTCGACGAGTGAACGTTGTCGTGTGTGTATATGGATGCGAACGTGGTGTTTTTTTTCTTGGGCTCGATAGGTATACGAGGGCCACACACACTACATCATGAACATCACATTTAACCCAAAAGACGCCAACACGTTTGCATCTGCCTGTCTCGATCGGACGGTCAAGATGTGGTCCCTCGGTTCTGCGCATGCCAACTTCACGATGGACGCTCACGACAAGGGGGTCAACTACGTCGATTTCTATCCCGGGCCTGACAGGCCGTACCTCGTGACGACCGGCGACGACAAGACGATCAAAATATGGGACTACCTTAGCAAGAGCTGTGTCCAAACGATGGAAGGTCACACCAACAACCCCTCTTTCGCTGTCTTTCATCCCAACTTGCCGATCATCATCAGCGGGAGCGAGGACGGAACGATCAAGATCTGGAATAGTAACACATATCGGTTGGAAAATACATTGAGCTATGCGTTGGAGCGGGCGTGGTGTGTGTCGTTGCGACGAGATGCGAACGAAGTCGCTGTTGGATTCGATGAAGGTATCGTCGTCATCAAGGTATGTCTGTCCATCCGTACAGTTATTATGGGTGCCCTTTGAGCTATGTTGTCTAGCTTGGCCGGGATGAGCCAATATTCAGCATGGATCCCACTGGGAAACTCATCTATACGCGCAACCAACTTGTTCTTTCTGGGAACATGCAGAGTCTTTCGGAAGACACGACTGCGGAAGGCAACCGCATCCCTCTCACGGTCAAAGAAATCGGCAGTACGGAGATCTTTGCGACCAATCTGATCCATTCTCCCAATGGGCGGTTTGTGACAGTCGTTGGAGATGGCGAATACATCATATATACGGCCCTTGCGTGGAGGAACAAGTCGTTTGGGAATGGCCTTGCGTTTGCTTGGGCGGGTGACTCGAACACATACGCGGTATTGGAGAGTAAGGTGAAGTTGAGGATTTACAAGAACTTTAAAGAGAGGGGTGGTGCGGGAATGAAAGGTTCGGGAACCTGGTCGATCGATGGGTTACACGGTGGTCCGTTGCTAGGCGCCCGAGGCAAAGGATTCGCGGTGTTTTGGGATTGGGAGAGTGGGGAGATTGTAAGACGGATAGACGTTGATGCTAAAAATGTGTGTTCTTCCCTCTTACCATTCGGAGAGGCACATACTGACGATGCTCCAGATTTATTGGTCAGGGACGGGATCCCTAGTAGCAATCACTTCTGAAGAATCGTTTTACGTTCTGCGTTTCGATCGGGATGCATATAATGCAAAGCTTGAGGAGGGCGTCGAGGTCACGGACGAGGGTGTTGAAGAAGCCTTCGATGTCGTGTCTGAGGTCTCGGACAAGCAAGTGTATTTTTTACGATTGGTCGGATAGTCCATCTAACACCACTCGTAGCGTCACGACCGCGAAATGGGTTGGGGACTGTTTCATCTATACCACAGCGGGAAACCGAGTCAATTACTTTGTCGGCAACGAGTCTTATACCATTAGCCCATCAGACATGTACGCTCTGTTTGGATATATTCTCTTCCTTGCTGAACTTGTCTTTTCCAGCTCAATGTACATCCTCGGTTACATACCAGCACACAATCGGGTGTACCTTGGAGACAAGGATATGAATATCTATGGTTATGCCTTGTCCTTGAGTGTGGTCGAGTACCAAACGGCGGTTCTCCGTGGTGACATGGAAGCTGCCGCTGAGATCTTGCCTACACTACCCAAGGAACAACTCAACAAAGTAGCACGGTTCCTCGAGGGCCGAGGTAGGTCTTTCACCCTCGGTCTCGAGACGTCTACCTGCTCACACGATATGATATCAAAGACCTTAAGGAACTCGCGATGCAAGTGACCAACGACCCAGATCATAAGTTCGATCTCTCGTTGCAGCTAGATGACCTCGACGCTGCTGTCGAAATTATGCGCTCAATACCTGAGAACGAAGCGGAGACCAAGTGGAAAGCGTTGGGTGATCGTGCGTTGTCGGTGTGGCGATTTGATCTCGCACGGGAGGCGTTTGAGCGAGCAAACGATCTGAGCGCGTTGATGCTCTTGTTGCTCTCGACGGGCGACCGGGAGGGATTAAAACAGCTTGCTGCAACCGCGGGTAAGTCGTCTGGAAAAAAATATGATGTCGGTCTTTGCTGACGACGCTTTTTTTTTCTTCCGTTGGTATTTCAGAGAAAAACGGGGTCAATAATCTGGCGTTTGCGACATTTTTCCAGTTGGGGGATACTAAAGCATGTGTGGACCTGCTCGTGAAGACGAACAGAGCACCAGAGGCGGCGTTGTTTGCTCGGACGTATGCACCCAGGTGAGGGACTAAGGGTGGCTATCAGAGGTTGATCTGGATGCTGAGATGATCCGTTTTCTTTCTTCTAGTTTGGCACCACAGGTGGTGGATGTGTGGCGAGCGGAGCTACGGAGCAAAAACAAACCCAAGGTCGCTGCGTCTGTCGCGCATCCGATCGAGAACGCGGACTTGTTTGAGGAAGGGTGGGAAGAGGCGTTGAGTCGCGAAGAAGAGATACGTGCTGCACACGAGGTAAATGGGGATGCGGGAGAGCTGTCGAGTTGAGCGTCGCGTGGAGCGGATTGATTGAGTGGAATGGTGCGTTTTTCATGCAAACCTCGGCATTTCGCAGTGCAGTACAATACAGTCCATGACTTTTGGTATCTTTGTCTCTTCGGATACTCTACTCTCTTCTTTCTTAGCTCTTGAACGATCCTCCACAACGACTGCACAATGTAATCTGGCACAGTTTGCGATCGAAACAGCAGTGTTTGGCGATTGGAGGATTGCTCTGGTTGGTGTTATCGAAGAACGTCGTATCCGTGCAGCGATTTCGGTGCCGAGTGTTGCGTGAGCAGATAGACACGGTATGGTAGCTTTATGAGGAGTCAGGATATCGGGTGAGGGCGGGGGTGTCAGGGAAGGGCTGTCACAGCGTTTCGAAGAGCGTGGTCGGTTGTATCCCGGTGATCCGCTTTGTCGAGGCAGTGGAGTGCTCTAGGCCATTTCAGGGTAGCAAGTCCGTGACCAGATAGTTGCGATCAGCGTCATCACCGAGATGCAGTGAATGATTTGCAAGGTTCGAGCCTGAGTGCACGCAACTGTGCGGGTGATCTTCCTTCCCACTGGTAGACATGAAGCGTTGCCACCGTGCTTTTAATTGTGTCACTTGCCAACCCAGGGGGTTTCAGTACTTGCTCTACGCGAGACATGATGACAAGTCGTGAGTCTCTTGGACAGCGTCGATCGTAAAAGTTGAAGTTCGGGAGGTATTACGTGACGGACTTCAAGTTGAAGGTGGTTGACACGCGGCGTGTCGTTACAGTCTCTCTCGCCAATTGTCCGCTTTTTCGTCCTTTGTTTCTTCGTCCGCTCTTTCCTTCCACGTTCCTTCATCGGCCTCACATGGCCTCTTCCTCTCTCTCCGCCCACGCCGTCAACACCGGCGACCTCGTCCACCTCGTATCCACATCCCACTCCGCCACCGTCTATCCCTCCGACGACGCCATCGTTGCCGTCCTCAATGCTCGCTTTCGCTCTGATTTACCCTACTCCAGAATAGGTACAACCAACTTGCTCGTCGTAAATCCCTACAAAACCCTCGCAAACGTTAACGACATCAGTGCCAAGGAATATGAAGAACGGTGCTACAAGGAAACTGGACTCTCCCCCGCTAGCACAAGGCTCCTCCAGCCTCACCTCTACGAACTCGCTGCTCAGATTCACTTGCTTATGCGCCGCACTAAACACTCCCAGTCCATTGTTGCTTGGTACGTCTGTTTTCCTTTCTGTCGCGTATTTCTCCGTCTCCTGACGCTCTCACCTCCAGTGGTATCACTGGCTCTGGGAAGACATCCAGTTTACGTCTCCTCGTAAACCAGGTTCTCCGTCTATCTTCCCACTCCAAGAAAGAGCTGAAAATGGCAAGCCAAGTCAAAGCGCTCCACACGCTCCTTGACGCGTTTGGAAACGCCAAAACCGTCTCAAATCCAAATGCATCACGGCATAGCCGTTATTTCGAACTTCATTTCAACGATCGTGGCCGCATCGAATCAGCCAAAGTTCTCGCCTTTGCACTTGACAAATCCAGACTTACTCGTCTCGCCCACGAAGAACGCACTTTTCACATCTTTTATCAGTTCTTGTCCGGCGCAGCACCGCAGGAACGCGACTACTTTGGCATTGAAGATTCTTCAGAATATGCTCTGCTGGCCTCTTCGGGCTGTTACCGCTTACCCAGTGGACCCTTTAGTGACGATGCCATCGCAATGGAAGACGTACGCGTTGCTATGCGCACACTCGGTTTCAAGCCAAAGCACCTCTCTTCCATCTTCACCATTCTCGTTGCCATCCTTCTCTTGAGCAATATTCAGTTCACAGAGGCTGATGCCAGAGATGTCTCCGCGTCCGTCGCAAACATTCCCGTCCTCGCACATGTCGCACACCTCCTCGGTGTTGCGCCGGATGACCTTGCGCAGGCATTGACCAACAAAACCAACTACGTTCGCAAGGAACTCTATACCGTCCTTCTCAATGTCGAGCAGAGTGCGATCCAGCGCGATTCACTTATGCGCGATCTCTACGCAATTCTATTTGCGTATGTCGTCGAGACTGCGAATCACAAGGTTGCTCCTGCAAACCGCGATGTTCTCCCCACAACCCAGCTGATTCTCTTCGACTCTCCTGGCTTCCAGACTCGTGGTCCCACGGGTACCGGTTCGATGATGTTCACGGGAAACGCACCCCTCATTTCTGCTTTGGGTCAAAACGGGTTTGATGAATTTTGCATCAACTTTGCGGACGAGTTCGTCCAATCTTACGTCTTGCGCAACACATTCGAGGACAGTGTCGGTTATAATGGTCACATTGTTGGTGATGGGATCTCCCTTCCGACCATTGCGATTGTGGATAACTCGGCCTGCATCGAGCTGCTCCGTGGCACTCAACTGAGCGAGCGTGCGACGCGCAAGCCTGCCGGTATGCTTGGCATCTTGAGCAAAGCATGCTCTTCCTACAAATCGGGAAAGGCGGGAGATAGGAAGGCGGACGAACTCCATCAGGATCTCGTGTCCAAATATGGCGTCCACGCTTCGTTTGTGGCGAGCCCCAGTCAAGGAGGCGATAATGACAGGCGCCTCTTTGGTATTAACCACTACGCGGGTAGTTGTTCATACGACATTTCATCTTTTATCGAGAAGGACTCTGATACCCTCGACACCGCATTCGTGTCGTTGCTCCGCCGTTCCTCAGATGCTTTCGTGGCCAAGTTAGTCTCCGGTCCCTCACTCGCTGTTGAAAAGCACTCGAAGGATGAATCCTCCGTTGTCCAGGCCCAGGTATCATCGCGTCCACTTCGTCAACCAACTCGTATCGCGTTGCCGGATGGTTCTGCACCTCTGCCAAACGAGGACCACCCACCTTTAGACCCCACCAAGATATACACTGTCTCCACGCAGCTCAACTACGCGCTCTCCGAAGTTTTTTCCTCCTTTGACAGGACGCGTTCTTGGATCATCTCATGTATCCGACCCAATGATTCCAGTTCGCCCAACTCGTTCGACAAACGTCGCGTCAAAGCGCAGATAAAGGCACTTCTCATTCCTGAACTCATCGCGCGTCGTAGCGTGGAATTCGTCGCTGACTTTGAGCAGAGTGCATTCTGTGAACGGTATGTACCGACGATGCGTGGTTCGGACGCGGAGTGTATCCGGCAATGTGCAGCTTCGAATGGATGGAAGGAGGGTACAGATTACGTTGCAGGTCACCGTTCTATCTGGCTATCATATCATGCGTGGAAGACGGTCGAGGATGGCCTTCGTGCGGCGGAGAAAGAGCAGAAGCGGTTGGCTCCCGATGTTATCGAAGACGATGAAAGCGGAATCGGAGATGACGGCACGGAGTATACCCACACTGATACGCATGGGCACGACATGCTCGACAACGAGAGTCGTGATAATCTGCTCATTGCTCGCGTGGGTACCCATGGCTCAAGATACCAGGACCCAAATCAACGCATCCCGTATGGCGTCAGTGGGTTGTCCTCGCCAAACATCCGTACGCCGGCCTACACTGACCCCGAGGATGGTTGGGGGTCAGAATGGAGCAAGAGAGGAGGGAACCATGGCGGTTCGCCTGCTTACCCGTCCAAGGAAGGCACTATGAGAATCAATGCCGCACCCGCCGCTGTCGAGGAAATACCTACGAGCACCTCACGACGATGGTGGCTCTTCTTCGTGTGGTTTTTAACTGGCTTGATCCCCTCCTTTGTGCTGCGCTATATCGGGCGGATGAAACGCCCCGACGTTCGCCTCGCCTGGCGGGAGAAAGTGACCATCTGCTTCTTAATTCTCCTCATGAACGCAGTCGTCATCTTTTATATCGTTGAATTCGGTCGGCTACTTTGTCCCGACTTTGACAAAGTCTGGAACTCGAACGAGGTATCGCAACACACCGGTACCACGGATTGGTGGGTGTCGGTGCAGGGTTGGGTGTACGATCTCTCCAACTTTATCCACGGCGATCATAGCGATCTCGTCGGCATTGCGTCCAACTCGGCTGCAGACCTGAGCGTTCTTGCAGGACAGGATCTGACGGGGTATTTCCCACCACCACTCACGGTCGCCTGCACAGGGTTGGTCTCGCAAGGATCGTTGACGCTCACACCGAAGAACTTCACGCCGGTCGTGCCAAATGCGATGCACAAGTCTGGAGAGAATCAGCCGTCACAGGGAACGGCCTTAGACAATGCAGACTGGTACTCATCGACGTTTTTGCCAAAGATGCAGGAGTTTCGGAAAGGGGCGTTAGTTTGGGATCCCAGTGTGGTTTATTCGCAGGCGATGGATTCAAACATTGTGAGGTAGGCGTCTGCGTGGTCTAGTCATCGTGCTTGAGCTGACCCTGTACTCGACAGAATCTGGGCCATCTGGGACGGTAGCGTGTATGACCTGTCGGACTACGTCAACACCATCACGATCTACCCAGGCTCCACGTACGAGTTCCTGAATACGGCCGTCGTCAACGTATTCAAGCAACAGGCAGGCCAAGACATCTCCAAGAACCTGAACAAGGTCATCGCGGGTCTGGACGCGCAGGCGGCGGCGGAGAATGTCAACTGTATCAAAAACATGTTTTACCTGGGGGAGGCCGATTTTCGGGGGACGCCTCGGTGCACTGTGCAGAGCTATCTTCTACTCGTCTTCACCGGGATTCTGTGTGCATCGATCGCGCTCAAGTGTGAGTTTGGCATGCGCGTGTCTAGCTCGAGGGGATGCTCACGTTCACGTTAGTCCTTTCTGCTCTCCAACTGAACGGCAAGCGCTCGCCTGAAATGCTCGACAAGTTTGTTCTATGCCAAATCCCGTGTTACACCGAAGGTGAAGACTCGCTCCGACGGACGATCGATTCGCTCGCGGCGCTCCACTACGACGACAAGCGCAAATTACTCTTCATTATCTGTGACGGAAATATCATTGGGAGCGGGAACGACCGGACGACGCCGAGGATCGTGTTGGATATATTGGGTATTGATCCCAAGGTTGACCCCGAGCCCTTGATGTTCCGGTCGATCGGCGAGGGGTCGAGACAGATCAATTATGGCAAGGTGTACTCAGGGTTGTACGAGTTTGAGGGGCATGTTGTTCCGTGAGTACTGCATTTTTCGTCGGTGCGCACGTGAGGGTGTTGACGTTGGGGTGCGTCGCAGTTATATGGCCGTCGTCAAAGTCGGCAAGCCCACGGAGCGGTCCAAGCCTGGTAATCGCGGTAAACGAGACAGTCAGATTCTGCTCATGCACTACCTCAACCGCGTGCATTTCGATGCTCCCATGTCCCCGCTAGAACTCGAAATTTATCATCAGATGAGGAACGTGATCGGGATCGATCCTGCATTTTACGAGTACATCTTTACGGTCGATGCAGATACGGTTGGTGATCTCATTCTGGGCATGGTAAAGCGAAGAGACTGACAGGCAGTTCAGACGGTCACCCCCGAGTCGCTCAATCGTTTGGTCGCGTCGGCTGCGGACGATTCGAGCATCATCGGTATCTGTGGTGAAACAAAGCTGACCAATGAAGAAGGCTCATGGTGGACGATGATTCAGGTTTACGAGTACTTCATCTCTCACCACCTTTCCAAGGCGTTCGAGTCCCTCTTTGGTTCGGTTTCCTGTCTGCCTGGATGTTTCTCGCTCTATCGTGTCCGCACGGCCGACAAAGGTCGTCCGATCATCATTTCCAACCGGATCATCGACGAATACGCCGAATGCAATGTCGACACGCTCCACAAGAAGAATCTCTTCTCGCTCGGTGAAGACCGTTTCCTCACCACGCTCCTCTTGAAGCACTTTCCGACCTTCAAGACGAAATTCATTCCCGATGCGGTGGCGCACACGATGGCGCCCGAGTCGTGGCGGGTCCTGTTCTCTCAACGACGTCGGTGGATCAACTCGACGGTGCACAACTTGTTGGAGTTGGTCATCTTGCCCGAGTTGTGCGGTTTTTGCTGTTTCTCGATGCGGTTTTTCGTCTTTATCGATTTGCTGGGAACAATCGTACGTGTTTGCGTTCTTTCTGTGTTTGGAGTTACTGACGTCATGGCTGTAGATTCTTCCGGCAACCGTCGTTTATGTGAGTGGGGGTGATGTGGAGGGGTTGGAGTGTGCTGACGTTGTTTTCATAGCTTACATATTTGGTCGTCGTGGTTTCTACTGGGAGCAGTTCATTGCCGTTGATCTCGATCATCATGTTGGGCGTGACCTACGGGTTGCAGGTGCGTTCGCGGCTCGGTGCAGTGTTTGAGAGGAGGAGCTGACTGCAATGTTGAGGCGTTGATTTTCATCATCAAACGAGAGTTTATGCTCGTAGGCTGGATGGTCGTCTATCTCCTTTCGTATGTTGTTTCCCGTCATCTTGCTTGTGATCGGATGACTGATGTAGTTGCGATAAGATACCCGGTATACAGTTTCTTCCTGCCAATCTACTCCTTCTGGTGCATGGATGACTTCTCGTGGGGAAATACACGTGTCGTGATTGGTGATGGAGGGAGCAAAAAGGTGCTTATGAATGAGGACGAGCGGTTCGACGAGTCGATGATCCCACTCAAGAAGTTCAGCGGTGAGTCGTCCGAGTAGAGGTTAGCCTTTGCTTGGTCACTCATGTCCGCCATCAGAGTACGAAGCGGAAGCGTGGGAAGGTGCTTCCCACCACTCAGACGAGACAAGGATTAGCAAGGCGCGTTCGCAGTCACGGTTCCAGCCATCATCCCGACAAGGCTCGCCACGCCCGTCGAACGTTGGGGGTGATTACTACCGAGACACGAACGCGATGAACAACTCGACGGTCAACTTCCGAGGGACGGCTTCGCATCATAGTCACGCTGATTCTCGACAAGGTTCCATGTACGAAGGCCGTCAACCTGTCATGTCCCAGTTTGCACTGCCTCCCATGCCGTTTATGCCATTTGCTCCTGGACCTGGCAGTGCGGCAGGTTCCGAGCATGGTGGGGCGATGGGGATGATGGGGCCGCTTGGGTATCAGCATTCGGGGAGCGTGTATGGGATGGTGGATCCGCGTGCGACGATGATGGGTATGGGAGGTATGAACATGAACATGTTCACGGGGAACGGGTCGCAGACGAGTGGGTTTGGATTACTTCCTCCTGGCCCGATTGGCGGGGCTGGTGGTGGAGACCGGCGAATGTCGACATTTTCGATGGCGACGTCCGTGAATGCATACGCGGGGCCAAGCTTGAACCCGAATCCGACGGACGAAGAGGTTTTCAATGCATTGAGGACTTTTTTGAGTACTCAGGATTTGATGACGGTGACGAAGAAGTGAGTTCCTGTTGGTTTCATGTTGACCTTTACTCATCGCATGTAGGACTGCACGTGAGGCGATCATGGCCAAGTTCCCCAAGGCAGACTTGACGTCACGCAAAGACTTTTTGAACGAGTCGATCGACAAGATATTGTCGCAGTCATAAACCATCGTCGATGTCATGAACCGATTTTATTGTCCCTCGCTGGTCTCGTCTTTTCCTGTGTCGGCTCTTTTTGGTCGCTCGTCATCATCATTCGTCATCACTACGGACAGCTGCGCTCGCGTATCATATATCATAACTCGTCGTGCGCCACACTCGCCAATCTCATACCTCGCATTTGCAGTCATCGTTGTATCTGGATATCTCACCCTTTCTTGGAGTTCTTTCACTCTTGGACTTGTCTCTCGTTTAAGCCACCTATCGTTATCCTCTCCCAACTCGCATGCGTCATCAAGTAGAAAAAGAGGACGGAAACTAGTAGCCCAGTAGTAGAAGCGTACATTTGGCAGTTAATGTTTCTGTTTTTATACCTTTTTTTTTTCTTGTCATGATCTGTTGGTCACCGTGTGGTCAATGATGTGAATTGCCTAGGCAAAAGCCAACGTGGTGGATTGACTCGCGACTTTGATGGAGGTTGTCTTTCAAGATTATGTGGGAAGTGCTACTCGCGGCACAGCCTCACCTTTCCTCCTGAGTTGTGACGGGGAGACGCCTGATCGTTGCAGGGTGCAGCGCTTCAGGCAAAATTGAACATAAAACGCAAGAGGTTCGTCCTGCAACTTCTCCCCCGATTCCAATCCCAACCGTAGTTGCTGACTACAAGTTCGTGATGTTTCAGATGCCGTCGGACAATGTGCCGCCCCGTCCTTCCGCCCAACCCCAATCTCGTGCGGGTCGAACCCCTGATTTCATGAAGTATCCATACCCAGAGACCGAGCGGATCTTGACCCATTTAGAGACGTTGCCGGCCGTGAAAGAGGAGACCAAGGGGTACGTTGCCTTTATCTATGAGCGAATATATGCCCGCGTGCGTGTCCGAAGCTAACGCTGACGCTGACGCGCACCGACCAGATGTATCGCCAAATTGCTCAACTACCGCGCGGTGCGGGCGCAGGCGCGGTTTCCGAGGGGACAGAGCGCAGCGGTGCTCGTCCCGTTGTTCGTGGGGCGGTTGGGGGATTTGTACGTGCTTCTCAGTCGGTGCGTTCGTTTGTGCGCTTCCGCCGTTCGACTCATCGGAAATGGGGGGGGTAAATAGACGTTCGGACGCGCTCAAGGCGTTCGCGGGCGATACGGCGTTGCCGGGGGGAAAGATCGACGCGCAAGACGTGACGGTGGAGGATGCGGCTGTGAGTCGTGCTCGTCTGGTGATTTGTGTTGGTCCGTTGGCGTCCGTCTGATGTGATTCATACGTATGCGATAGAGACGCGAAGCTTTCGAGGAGGTATGTCTCGCTACTCGTTTTTCCCGACCCGGGGACTGACCATGGCGCTGGGTTAGGTCGGGCTACCTCAGGACAAGGAGCGAGTGCCGCTGCTGTGCGTGATGGAGCCGCACCTGGCAAAAGGCGAGATGTTGGTCACGCCGTGCGTGTCTAGATTTATTCTTCCATCGGTCGTTGGCTTTCTTGGGCGCTCACTGCCAATCGCCGTTCGCCAGGGTGGTCGTCCTCATGCTTGACAACGGCTTGCAGGTGTGTTGTCTCGTGTGTACCCCTCGTGCTCCGCATTGACTGGATGTCGTATGATCACAGCCTAACCTGAACTCTTCCGAAGTGACATCGATATTCGCACAACCGTTGATCTCGTTCCTTTCGTCGACGGCCCAGCTGTCGGCTGGTCGCACGGCAGACCCGAACAGTCCTTATCACACGTTTACTGACTTTCCCTGGAGCGACGGTGGTTCGGTTCGTTTGCACCGATTTCTCACCGGCCGCGAAGGGGAGGGCGTCAAGCCCGTGTTTGGACTCACAGCGTCAGTCTCTCACGCATACATGGCATGCACCGCACATAAAAGGTAGAGACTCATATGCCATTCTGTACGCACACAGGTCGATCCTCATCAAGACGGCGACCATCGGATATGGACGGCCACCCGAGTTCGAGGTTCAGCCTCCCAATGCGCCCACGTCCGCACAGCAGATTGCGCTTGCGCTCCTCACCCCTGCGAACCCCCTTCGTATCGCGTGCGAGCGCGAGGGCATCGACGCGAACAAGACGGCCGCACGGCTGTTGCGTCCGCCTATGACGGCCAACGCTGCGCGGACGATCGAATGGGAGAAGATTGGGACGGAATGGAAGAAGCTCATGGATGGCGACAATGCGGCGGGGGTCGACACCGTAGTTAGCAAAGGGAAGGGATCTGGCGCGCGCTCGCGCAGGCCTCCTAGAGACAGAAATCCGGGGGGCGAAAGCCTGCAGAGGCGTATCGAGGAGATCAAGAAGCGCGTTCAGGACCAAGTCGGTAACGGGAACGGAGAGGGAATGGAAGGATTCAATGCCAAGATCGAGGAGTACAAGAAGCGAGCGCGTGAGCGCAAGGAACAGATGGAGGAGAGTGGTGAGGATCGCCGTGAGCGTGGGATTCCCAAAATGGCCAAACTGGGGGAGTTCCTTGACAAGACGCGGGATATGGTGAACGAGCGGATGAAGGAGGTCAAGGGTGACGAGAAGAAACTTGCCAAGGCGAGGAAGGCGTACCCGAAGATCGCAGAACAGGTAAAAAAGCAACTCGAGGAGGTCCGCAATGAAGACGGAGAGTTAGATCCCAAGACGTTGTTCGCCAAGTTCCCCAAAGAAGGCGAGGAGGGTTTGAAGGGTGGTGCCATAGCCGGTAAAGAAGGAATCAAGAGAGGGAAGGGTAACGTGGATGATAGCGAGGGGAGAGACCAGGGTATAGAGAGAGGGAAAGAAGGCCCACGGAGAGGTTTGGAGGAGATGAAGAAGTACATCGGTAAGGGCGGGGATGGTCACAACCCCGAGCAGGCCCTCTCCAGGAAACGTGATGCCAAACTGTGATACATGGAATACCCCTCATGCATCAAAAGAATACTGCAACTACCTATTACTGTCGATCTCATAGTCGATCTTTTGTTCTATCTTACCTAGTATCTGCATAGCGTCTTTAACGTATAAATAGCTCAGCACACAAATGTCATCAGACTGCGACTCCCGCCTTCCTCGACTATGTGGTCAAGTTGACTGTTGATGTTGACGTCATATCAACAAGACTTCATACCAACACCAACTTTGCATCTGACGTGGAATCCTAGAGTCTTGTGCACCCTGACCGATTAATAAATGCTAGACAGTCGTTTCAAGGTTTATCAATGATTGACCACAGCGACGTCAATGACAAGTTGAGACCGAAAAGACCAATCACAGTACCGGAACCGAAAGTTACATCTGGAACGTGGTGTCGATATCAAGCAAGTGTTTCGTGATATTGAGTGAATCGCACGTATATAAAGATACAATTAGCAGTACATGGCGTCGTATGATACAGAGGTCCATGGCGAGTCTACCTCGTATTTTTAGTCCACCACAACCAGCCCGTCAAAACTCTTCCTTCCCAGTGCCTTTTTCATCCATTCCTCCGGCGTCAAAGACGGCCTTTCAGGCCGAGACTGGCCCACCTTGTCGAGGACCTCCCACTCATCCTCATCCTCGACATCCATGAAGACCTTGAGCAACGACGGAGAGTACGCGCTCAGTAAAGCAACCCCATCCCTCTCCCCCGTCACCGGTGCAGTGATACCATACCCGTCCCGTGGGTTGGACAAGTTCCAATACACCAGCTCCGGAACGTCATACCCAGCCTGTGCATACGCCTCTGCGATCACGTCGTGGTTTGTCTTCCACTCTGCTGCTGCGTCGGGAGACCAACTCGCAGCGCCTAGAGACAGACCTGCAGTGGGCTTATCGTTTGCGGCGTCGAACTGTATATCGCTGAAGACAAAGATCCGCTTGATCATCTGATCTTTGGGGACGTTGTGCTTAACAGCAAGCGGAAGGATGAGCTTGAGGAAGACGGCATTAAAGTCTGTGTTCATCCCCCACTTTGCGCGACTTATGCCGTCGATCGTTGCACCGAGAGAGACGCGCTTGGATTCAGGATCGAGAACAACGAACTTCGGCGATGCAGAAAAGGTAATGAACGAATCGTTAAAGGGAGGCTTCGCCAGCCGTGCCACAAGGAGTGAGAGGGAGACAGCAGGCCAGATCGGTTGGACGTCGAACGGGGTTGTACCTGTTGACGTGTCCCACATTGATCCCATGGATCCAGACACGTCGCAGACTGCGATAGAGTTATCCAACTGGTCCGACTCCCGAAGACGTGTCACGAGCGTAGCCCACTAGGCATCGACGACCCTCATCTGGGCTTCCGCAAGCCTGCGCTCTCGCTCATGCAGGGCATTAGCTAGAGAACGCGTAGTACCTACATTCACTAGGTCTTGCCGAAGATATATTTGCACAGCCTCTAAGGCGAGAAGGTGCGGAAGGAGTGTCGCGCCACTGATCTGCTTTTTGCCCGATTCAACGTCTTGGAGGTAATTCAGGAACCTCTCTTCGTCGTGTGCGAAAAAGCTCTCCTTGTTCTTGTTCATGCAGAGGGATGCAACTCGGGAGTAGACGATCTCGGACCAACGATTCGACGACATGAGAGGCTCTGGAACGCAAGTGTAACATCTTCCGCGAGTGATAATGTGTTTCTGATAGGCGCAACGAAACAGGTGCATATCAGAAGCTGCCAGGCTCGTCGCGGCAGAGGACGGGAATTTGTGGGCATTCGGAAATAGCGCTCGTGCTTCGTGGAGAAGCAGGCAAATCGCGGATGAGATATTCGTGACACGGTCATGGGAACCACCTGGTGTCGGCGCCCACTTGGAAACGAGAGTAAGAGCGTACATGAGTGTCATCCTGTCGTTCTTACCCGCGTTGGCAGGCAAGGCGCTGATCTTGTCCATGACATCAGACTCTTTTGCCAGTTGAGCTGCGAACAGTCTGGAAATCGCTACATAGAGCGCACGGTAGCGCTTATCAAGTAGCTTCTGCGTGAGACGGTCATGTGCGTGACGGGACCGCTCAACGCGCTGAGCACGTGACCATTCCTCTTGTTCCTGGTTGTTCTTGAAGGCGGGCCGAGACTTGACATCATAGTAATTGTGCAAGAAATTGGAACGCGGATGAAGGGGTACTTTTGGCTTCAGTTCGTCGACCGTGGCCAAGGCCAATATGTTGAGCAAGTCCTTCCAGTACCCGTGTGATCCGCCTCTCTTCCTCTTCTGCTCCGCGCCCTTGCCGGATCTTAGACACACGGGGTCTATCAAGTAATGGAGGTTCGTGATCGCCGTACGGGGATGGTTTTCGAAGAGCCATCCGAATGCCCTGGAAGGACGGGGTTAGTACCTGGCTATGAAGAAGCATGAAGAAACATACCGATAAAAGAGCTCTTTCTCTCCCTTCCCATCGTGAATACTCCTCGTGCTCCAGATGATCCGAAGGGTCAGGTTTGGGTCCTCTTCCCATGCATTCTCAAGATAGCGATCGACTCTCTCATCAGGGATGCCGGTTCGGAGACTCAAGTACGCATCGAGGGTAGACACGAGTGTAGAGTTGAACGCAGGAGAGCTGTTGGCTGTGAGCTTTTGGTGGGCAGTGGACCGGAGAGCGTCCATCATGGCATTAGGAGCCACTTCTGCAGCCTCTCCCTTGGGCGTTGGGGCATGCTGAGCAGCTGGGACGAGAACATCGAGGAAATTGGGGTCAAAGAGTTCGGGAATAGGGGGCAGCGTCACGTTCTGGGAAATTGCTGTTGCATGAGGGTGCTGGGTGGACATCGTCGACATGCTGGTACTAGTTATGAGTTTGAAAGGCGGGATTTTGGGGTTCGTCCACCTCCTAATAGCACAAGGCGGACGTGCCACTTGTTGAACGTTGAACGTCGAACGTTGACCCCTTTATATGACCATGCATTCCATATCCGACTCGAGTCAGGTTGACGTCACATCGGTGTGACTCCAAGTTTCGAACCCGAGCATATCGACTCACTACAGCTTTCAAGTTGGCTCACATCACGCAATTGGTGGGCTCGCCCTAGTGCAGCACCTGCAGTACTGCTATGTTTCAGAGTCCGATCAAATAGTACCCCAAGCGTAACCCACAAATTCAGTTACATCAATGAGAATGCCTCCGCCAAGTTGTGTAAAATGCTTTGTTTCAGGGTATCATCCGAATCCAGTGTCCGTCGTCCATCCTCGGAGACTTCCGTTATCTGGCTGGTCTTGACGCGGGCCTTGACTTGTAGGTTGCCTACCTCCATACTACGTCCTAACTTAGAATGTCGCTCTAGAGATTTACCCGGTCTATGACCTTTCTGATCCGTTTCAAGATGTCAAAGCACGACATGATCCAGGTCTATGCCCATCCCTGTCACATTAGCGCTCGAGTTGTCTCATTACACCTCATCGCCGACCAGTGACCACCGCATCAACCAATATTTCAATTCGTCACGTTTCTCTACCCGCATTAGCTTTGCATCTACCTTGACCTCTCCCTTGGCGAACACCCCACTATCCCAGAGGTCAGTCCAAGGTCGAGGAGAGTGGAAAAATATGTCGAATGGCCATTACTTATACCCCTGGTGCACTACCCGTGTCTCGTGCGCACTAACGTATTGGCCACACGTGATGTAACGGTGCCAAGACGACAACATACCAGCGAGCACTTGTACTAGGTATCCCTGTCTCTCTTCGCAGAACAGGTGGAAGAACCTCGACACGTGGATCCACGGAACAGCGTCCAGCGAGCCGATTCAACGGGGTTAACGTAGCAATGTCTGGTATCTCCGTTGATGAAATTTCTTCAAGTGTAGGGACAAATTTCAACATGTTCGTATCCAGCGCATCTCCTGTGACAAAGTTGACCGGGTAGGACGCAAGGGTTGTCTTGAAAGGATTGTGGCCCAGATCGAAGAACTCCGAGTATATTCAAGGTCGATCAGTTACGTGGTAGATCGTGGTGTCTACCTCCCTCAAAGATTGAAAGTGTTTCTCCGGCTGAGTGTGCACTACGGCGTAAGCGCACCGACACTAGGACTATCTACGCTCGAACTACCCACTACGGGCACCAACATCTATGAAGATAGCATTTGGGCGTTCTCGACCGAGCTTGAGGATACCCTCATACACCAATAGGGCTGCGATTGCAAGGCTTGTTGGACTTCAGCGTCCCAACTAGTAAAGTCGAAGCTCAAACCTCACTGGAGGAACGAAAGTGATCTAATACAGTGGCACGAGAGAATCCACACGTTGAGCACTCAGTTTACTTCACGCATTGACCCTGGACGCTAACTCAGCTCCACCTTGAACGCCCTTACTTGCACTTCCACGGTGTGTTGCTTGAGCGCTTCTTCGTCCTCGATTCTTATCTTGAGCTTTAAAAATGCAGATTGCTTCATAGGATGCAGTCAGGGTACCTGCCTGATGTTGGGCTTGGTTGCTGTCACGATCATGTCACCCGTTTTGATAGTACGCGGCAGGCAGGGGGCGGCTTGGTTGTCCATCATGAAGCTGCGCATACCGGTGGATATGAAAACCGGTGATACTCTAGGATCTTGGTTATTGGTCATCGTCGTGGTGTGACGAGACTTTGGGGTGGTTCCTGGGTTACATTAATGTAGCCATAGGATGAGCTCGCAATCTCGGAAATCATTGATGATTATCCCAACCACAGGTGGATCGGGCGTCGCACTCGTGGATAACATTCACCCGGATCCACGCAAGCCATTTTGTATGTAATTACCTTTGGCTAGAGAGAAACGCAATCCTTGCAATAGCGCAATGTCATGCACAATTTTTTTTGCCTAGCTGATGGAGGTTCGAGGCTGAAGTGCAGAAAGTGCAGGGACTAGAGATTTTTGAAACCCGAAATTGACTGTTGTTTAGATAGCTGCTTACAACCGGAGAGCACGAGTAAGCATTGCAGTAGAAGTTACAATAAGACATCTTGAGACAACACAGTCATCCTACCCTGCAAGTGGCAGAGATCACCTTCTCATTCCAACCATTCTGTTGGGAGGATACAGACAAGGAACACCAACGCAAAGAATGTCAGACCAAAAAGGGCAATGATAACAAGTGTAAGAGTCGCCGGAAGTCGTGCACCACAAATCATAGGTATGGAAGCGAAGACAACTAAGGAGACCGTAATGGTCATTGCCTTCGGAGACGTAAACGTGACGCTTAGAAGGAACAATATCCAACATGAAGCGAAGATGAGGCGTGGGAAATATTTGAGCAGCCGCTGACCGAAGGTAAGCTCTCTGGAATGTTGTTCCTGGAGTATTGTCAATAATGAGCCAAGTTTCAAAGAAGAAACTTACCGTGTCCGCCAACGTTTTAGAATGGAAAGAGTGTAGGGCTATCAAGGTAAAAGAGACAGCCGCTGCAGATAACTGGAACACAGCAACTTTGGGGTTGGAGGAATGACTGGTCAGAAGTCCGAGAGCAGTGATCAACGCCGTTACCTGTCAAAAACTTGATTCAGGTGACGTGCCACGAGTGTTGATGGGGTACCAACCATAATACTTGGATCGGTCTGGGTTGCATCAGCAACGTTGAAACTCTGAGTGTCCAAGAGAGCCTCGGGGTCTTTAGCCATCGCATCGATCATGCTCGATGTGTCATGCTCGCAAGGATGGTGCGTCAACCGGAACGTGGTGGAGGTGGAGGTGGCGTCAGAACCAGAGGGAAAGGGGAACGGATGTATTGGCGTCGACGCGGATTCATGGGAGGAACACTGAAGCCGCAACGAGCGACCTAGCGGAGGACCTACATCCCTGATATCTCCCTCAAGAGCAAAATGACGATCCACCGAAGTGGTTGTCTCATGCCCGCCGTCGAATCCTAAGGGGGACCTCGAACGTGGCACATCGCCAAAATGGTCAATATCAATCCTAGTCGTAAGAGGCTGAATAGAGGGAGTGATGAGGGCGGATGAACTTGACTCGGATGCTGATGACTTTGCAGTAACGACTTCCGGTGGCTGTACCTGTACAAAATAGATTTGGCCCTCGGGGTGTACTACGCTTTCCCAGCCATCCAGAAAACCGGTCCAAGCAGCGGGAAGGCTCGGGCATCGTCGAAAACGCTTGCCATAACCCATGAAAGAAGCAACTTCGTTTTTACCAACGACACCCGCCGCGCTGGAGGCATTGTCAGGGATGGAATGGGGGCTGACTGTCTTCATCGGCAATTTGGAAGAGGTGATCGTGGAGCGATGGCTAGGGTGTCGGGAGTGCAGGTGGGTCAAGTGATGCTGAAAAGACTTCGCCTTAAATCCAACTTGAATCCTGTGGATACAGATACAGGATTATTCGAATATCCTACCACAGCTATTGTCCTTCCTGTGGATCTTCCTGTGCACACATTATATATAATGCGCAACACTATGGTCGCAGTCGAAACCCAAACCCCTCCAAACGATTGCCAGCTTCCCAACATCAGGTATACTGCCAATGCGGAATGCAACGAAACGACCCACTCCTGTCGACCCAATCGATATCACGCACTGCGGGATGCGTATCCACTTGGATGGTCTCCGGACGATGGTGTATTTTGGATTGCTTATTCCTCAAGCACATTCTCAGGCTGTTGTTGGCTGCTTACCACTTTGCGAGTCGGTGCATTCGGGAGAGCGCCACGTGAAGGAGATGCATCCCAGACACTACCAAAAGCGTATTGCACGCCTTGTAACTTCAGTAAGTTCCCGACTTTTGCAAATGGGTGTTCAAAAGTCAACGAGTTACAACAGCAACTGTTTGTGTTGTGTATCAGTGCTGCCGCGCTGATTTTACGACGTCCTTGGACGGGTCATGAACGGTCTCTGGGTTTACTATCAGCCTCGAAGACTTTGTCACTCGCGGGGTTAATGATTCAGCTGACGTTCCACTGGGCAAGCCCGCGGCACATTCGTGAAAGTCTTCAACAACTGGTGAGCCACGATGACTAGTGCGATTGACATTGAGCGAACCCCTACCAGGGAGACACACGGGCCACCATGTTCCTCGCCACCCTGTGGTTTCCATACATTCCCTTTGTGCTATCGGTCTTCCTTCTTGGCTGTGGTGAGTTGAGACTTTAATTTCACTGTTTCATCACATCTCATCACGAATATTTCTGCACAGGTGCAGTTCATTCTTTTATTTGATGTTTCCCTACATGTATTAGTCGTCCTGCTCGCGAAGTTTACACGTATGAATACAGTTACGAGCGGAATGCTCGGTTACCATTGGCCATGGACCAGCTACGCCGCTAGTGCGTCCTGCCTATAGTTGTCGTGTAGTGTTGTTGGTATAATTTGAGGGGTTGACTCTAGCTACACGTCAAGGAATGATCGCGAAGTATTGAACGTGAGACTGGTGACAGAGTCACATCGGCCACCTTGCTCGCCCTCGCCTATACTTCCACGATGTGTTATGGCTGCTCGAGCGCTTCATCGTCCTCGATCCCTGTCGGAGTCTTGAAAAATGCAGATTCGTTCTGGGGAGAGGCTATTTGTAGGATGCAGGTAGGGTACGAAAGATCAGGTGGTCCGTTTTGATAGAACGCGGCTAAGTTGGTGGTTTGGTTAACCATCGCGAAGAGGCTGCGGATGCCGATTGATGACTCGAAATAGCCTCCTCGGCTCAACATTTATGTAATTATTGTCTAATTTTGCACCCTCAGGATCACGTTCAGACAAGAAAAGCGGGGATACTAGGATCCCGGACATCATTCTGATATAATTAGAATCGGGTGGTTCAACGGGCCACATCAACATGACCATACGGGCTTGGACACCGGTCGTGATCTAAATGATCCCGATCACATGTGGCAGTGTAGACCGTTCGGATCACATCCGATTGCGATTATACTTCGCCAATATTGCTACCTACTCCACCCTTTTACTGTACTACGTGGTTACCTCAGACGCACGGCAGAAAAGCTCATTGCTACATTGTCTATCCCCCTAATAGTGTCAACGTGGTTCCTCGGATGCGGGAATTCGAAGTGTTGTCTCCGACACCCGCGAGACGGACCCGAAACTCCCGGAATACTATCAACAGGACACGGTGGATGCAGATAATAATCGACAGAAAGAATGTAGGGGTACATACATATGCAATGCGACAAGTGAACGTATTATAAGTTAATTCCGACCTAGTGTGAAATTGTGGTCCTGACGATACACTCCAAGGCGTCCATGAAGCAGAGCGGTGGGACTACACATCTCGAAGATACCGCAAATCCGATCCACGCTGACCGTAAGGGGAACGGTCTGGAAGCGCAGGTAACCCCCTTTCAGAATACACCGGCATCGATGACGAGTGCATCGGCGACATCAGTTCCGGGTCGAACTGCTACGAGCGCTCGAGTTTCTTATACATCCGCTCAGGATGCCACGCGGGCGATCGCGACTCCTCGTCCTTTCGCTTGCCACTGGCGTGGTTCATCTTGCCAAACGTACCGGTGTACACGGTTTGGAAGGTGAGCAGGGCATTGTGGGCGCTGGGGTGCGTCGCTGGGAGGTGTTCAGGGTGGAGGACCACTTGGAGTTGCGACCGTCCAAAAAGGTAAGACCGAACAAGCCGCATGAACTTGTGCATGGAAGTGTCGTCTGGGACGGGACATCCGCATTGCATGTACGAGACTTGGAAGCGTGTCTGGGAATGGGTCATTTGTTAGGTGCACTGTACAGACAGATTTTAGGTCCCTCTGACCTGCCATGCGCGGCATGTATCATCGAATGCAGAAGAAAGGCGACTTTCCGCAACGCTCAGCTCGCTGGGACAGGGATAAGCGGTTTAAGATATCCTAAAAGAAAATAGCTCACTGATCCACATAATGACCGATGTACATCTCGCAATCGACACTGTACCGACTTGCCATGAGCTGATGCGTATGCCACACCAGATCGATATCCAGCGTGGGTACAAGCATGGAGCCCGGATACACAGTCATCAAGTCGAGAAAACTGTGGAAGAGAACCAGTCAGGATATGCGACGTGAAGTGATAGACAAATTCGTACGCGTGATATCGCATCACCGAGTGCTCCAAAATCTCGCGTTTGTCTGCCCCGCGAAAGGCACCAGATTTCAACCAACCCACCTCATCCAACTGCGCAGTAAAATGACATTGACGAAGAACCTGTTGCAGTGGTCAAGGTCAGCAGCAATCCCGAACGGAGGGAACCCACGGCGTCGACAAGATTGATAGAAAACGGGCTACCATCAGTATATGCGCTTAATATCCTCGTCACCCTGATGACCAATTTGTTTGCATCGAAACTGAGAATAATTGGGTGTACTCACGATGCTGCGGGGCAATTCTTTAAGGAAGTTGATATAGCCTCTTCGAGTCGCTCCAGTGAGTAACCAATGTTTTCCTTGACTTCCTTAACCTGATCAAGCCTAACGAGACGCTCAGTGACTGCCGAAAAACGCAATCCAGCAAAGTAAGCAGATCGCATCAACTGTTCCCTGATAACTTTTGCATGACGAGAATCCCGCTTTCCCGATGGATCGAAGAGACTGCCACTATACCCCGCGGAACACCATCAGAACACCCATATCCATATCGCCACCCGACGCAAAACTTACGCAACAAAGTATTCCTGTGCTTCATCTCCTTCTGACAAATCACGTACGAACTTTGCGACTGCGAGATTGTCGTGCGTGATTTTAAGCCAGCATCCAGGAAGTGAACACATGAATGAGAATCTCCCCTCAGCGAATCCGGTGCCGTCATCATTGACGAATGCTGCCGCACGAGCACTTAATTATCGTATGCGGTTTCCGACGGACGGTGTGCACTCACGAATGTATGCCATAGTTCGACACCGTGGGCATTCCAATTGCTTATAGCTGTTTTCCGTTACTGTCATCGCCTCGAACGGGTTGAACGGTGTTCCTGTCTGTTTATGCCAAGCTTCCACTCTTGCATTGCTGGCTTTCTCCTTCACAACCTTGCCGATGTTGATCTGTCGCCAAACTCCTCAGCACCGGATTCGCCACCATCATACGAGAAGGCGCGGACCCACCGATGCGACGACGAACAAGTTGAGCAGCCGCAACTGTTGCAACACCGCGAGACGTTCACAATCCTCGGTATACCAGCTGAAATACCTCAACTAAGCCTATGTCAAGAAGCAGAAGTGTGTCGAGTTACCATGGGCTGAGCATATAGGCGTGCCACACCATCCAGACGTCCACGGGTGGAATGTGTCCCGTGACAAACTTTTCAAGTGGGACGAACTGCAGGGACTCGACCCACCGTTCAAACCTTGACGTTTGGCGGTCACAATCGAGTCGGTATACAGCGGGTGAGATGGGGCGGCGAGGGATGAGGAGGGAAGGACATACCTTTCGACAGCGAGGTGCACGAACCAACGCCAACGAGCAGCTTTATCCATCTTCATCGCGTATCCGGGTATCCGGCGGTCTTTACAGTCCTCGACGGTGATCCTGAGGTTGTAGAACGACCTGAGGAGGCGGATGTGCCCTTTCACGTGCTCTGGAGAAACGAGCGGTCGCTGTGCGCGCTGTGAACCGACGACATAAGCGGGAGGCCGGGTGGGCGTAGTACCAGGCACCCAACGAGTCATACGGGGCCAAGGCCGATTGAGGGGTCAGGAATGGAATGGGGTCTAGATGGAGGAAACCACTATGGGGTAGAAGGGTAAGACGTGAGATCAATCTGTTCTACATATAAGAGCGTGCTCTAACCCCGAGAACACCGATCCATACCGGTGCACAGTTCGAGAAGGATGGGACTCACGAGAAGCAAAGATAGATCCCGAGTCGACGGCGGCCACATTGTTACCGTACCGTACAATCAGCATCCGTGCATTAATGGGATTGGACGGTGATGGCCGAGCGAATTGATGAATTAGCACTACACACCTCTGTCCTATGCTTGAAGCTGTGTGCCCCGTGTCATAATGTTGGAGATACATCAAGCTGAGGTTGAAGCTGAAGTTGTGGATTATGAGAGCACGAGCCTCGAGCCCATTTACGCGCTGCACCGCTGTGGTATTCTAATTACCAAGCAACTTTTTCGGCATAATCATGCAGGACTCTTGGGCCGAGGTAACCTGACCGACAGAATTAAGGAGGCACACGGAAGTCGAAACAAATCTCACTGATGCCTTCCATCATTCGATCTCTACGGGCCAAAGCTGCAAGGAGAGCATCGGCGGTCGACTTCAAGGAACTTTGTGCGGTGTTTCAAGTTGTTGCGGGGGTGATGAAGGGTGATGATCAGTAACATGGAGTCCGCGTGACAGTCGTCAAAAAGCTTCAACGTTCGACGCTAGACATTTACAGTAAGCGACCAGAACTAAGGGTTGTCCACGCAACATCCCAAAACTTCAGCCCCTCAGCCCCGCTGGCCAATCCGAGTCACTCGGGTCAGGAGCGGCCAAGGGGACAGCACAGCCCGTCGGCCTGACCCGTCTCCGTACCAGCTACGTTGTGTGCATCACCCTCGTCACTTCCCCTGCTCCTCGTTACTCTCCCTTCTACAACAGAGCTCTAAAAGGTCACGCGACCACACAAGATCGAATTAACCCACCTCGGCACTCTCTAACGCTCTTCACTTCCGCTTCAGCGTCCTTGATAACTGTTTCCACCTCCTACCCATGCAACAGTTAGTACAAATCCCCATCCATATATGTACGAGTACGAAGCCACACAAACGCTCACCTGCTTTGCAGCTTCCCACACAGGCGCAAAGCCCTCCTCGATGTCTTTCGCCACCTCCTTCACATCCTAATGTCCCGTATCGCACCACAACGCACGAAACCTTGAGCGAGGCGGACCCGAAGTCAGACAAACATACCTGTTCCACCTTGTCCTCCTTTGCGGCCAACCGCTGCTGCTCCAGCTGTCTCTGTACATCTCTCGCTGAATCCTCTTCTAGCTTCGCGATCTGACGTTCAACCTGCTCGTGCTCATCAGTTAACCCTGCTCGTCACCTCCGCCAACGGGTAGGCTGGCCATTTGTCGCGGAAGTAAAAGACAAGGGGGACGCCACCTCTGCTTGACTTGGTACGGCCTCATCCTCCGCCGCCGTCGCCTGCGAACGTGTCTCAAAGAGTGCAAACGACATGATGGGAATCGGCCAAACCAAAGCCCCACCTCCCTTTTATCCCTGCCCCTGGGTCAGGTCCGAGTCGTAAAGCGCAGAGTCTCCGCGCAGCGCAGCGCTCAAAGATGCAGTGTTATGTGTAATGCAGTGCGCATGTCACCGACTCGTCACCGCCTCCGGCTCTTAGAGAAGCGATTCTCGAGGACCAGCAAGTACGCAACCGAAATCGAGCTGTAGTATGTTCACCGGGTATGCATGCTCACCAGCAGACAGTTAAATATCGGATTCAGACCAAGCGACGCACTGGGAAGGCGGGGCTGAGCGAGCAAAGGATCCATGGCTTCCGGTTATCACCGGGTTCATCGTGCGTCCGGATTAATAAGTTTACAGCCGGAGAGGTACAACAAGCGTCACCGCAATCATTCAACTTGCTAAGCAAGCTTTTGCCTCTACAATGCATTAGGAAGACCCTTAGTTGGGCCCTATGAATTGGTATAATATGCGCCTAACTAGGCCGGAAAGATGTTGCGGCTCGTTCTGTGGCGCCAAACGTCAGTCTACTTAAGACACCACTTCAACGATCCTCGTACCTGGTACGTACTCTGAAAATAAGTGATAGTCATCACATCAGCTTCGCCGCAGTGCGCCACTTTAGACGAAATGAAACTTACCATCACCATACCCATTCCAATCGCCGTCAGCTACCTTTTGTCAGTATTCACACAAAGGGAGATCGCCGATCAGAACTCACGATCATCCTCCCAAACTCCCCCGTCCTGAATATCCACCCTTTCCCTCGGGCGGTTAACCACGCGCTCTCCAATCCCTTGGGTAAGACGTACATCGCCAACTCTCCTCGTCTTCTCTTCTCCTCTAGAAGAAGCGACAATGCACTAAGTAGCCCGCCCAGCGCGTAGGAGTACTTGGAACCAAAGAACGCGAGTATGATCTGTGGTATCTTGACTTTCGTTTGGGACGATAACAAGGCATGCATGTAATGCTTGAAACAGAACAAGGCTAAAACCAACCTTAGTCGATTGCGACCCGATATATGGTAATGAGAGGTGCTCACATTGGAATGAAGCGACAAATGCCGCCAAGAATGTTGAACTCCGGATTGTGCCCCAGGCTGCTCTCCAGAGCATCCCCAACGGATTCGAAAGGAACGCGTGGCGCTTGAACAGCATCAGCGGTATGAAATGTAATGCTCCGTAGATGGGGAACCCCCATTGGAACACGGTCCACAAACGTGGAAGGGGGACTGCCATGCAAGATTCGACCCATGGGTGAACAGCCCCGCAAGGAGGGTATGGTGGGCCAAAGTCGGATGGTGTAGCAGTTGCAAGCGCTCTTCTCGCCAAGATAGCTGTTCGGTTGGCAGGTATGAGATCCTAAAAAATGATGTTTGAATTGCTCACACTAATAGGGAGGGAGGGAGGGAGGGAGGGAGAATTAACACACCTCTCGTGCGAGTACTTCGTCAAGACCGCTGACGTCAAACGTCCCCGTGCGGTTTATATCCCGCACCATTTCTATGGCTGCAATGGGTGCAGCAGTTGCATTGGAAAGCCTGAGAAACAGTCAGCGTGAGGTTACGTGCGCCGATTATTCACACACCAGGTGATATATGACCTTGGAAGTGTCTCGGGCCGAACAAAGAACGCATACAAGATCTGAGTGCAGCTAGGAGATGATTACAATCTACATTCTGGTGACGTGGGGGTAAGACATACCATAGAGAAAATAAAAGCAAATCGCCATGCGGGATATGGATCCCTCGTTTCGACGTGAACGCGTTATACGACCCCTGAAGCCCACTGCACGACATTCAACAGACGAATCACTATGCAATACCGACTGAAGACGGACCGGACGAACAACTGTTGTGCAATGATCAGCCTCCGCGAGTGTTTCTCAAACATGATCGCCACGCCACCGGCGATAGCACCAGCGACCACCGCGTGCCATCGGCGTGTCTTCTTGTGCACCCACTGTTGGTGTGCTTGTGCGGAAAGAGACAGACGTGGTTGTCGCTCGGACAGTGGGATTTCGAGGGGGGTCACGGCGGCGGATTCCTCTTCCTCGTCTTCTTCGAACGGGGAAGGGGGAGGGCTTGATGGTACGACGGGGAGTACGATGGGAAGTGCGTTGAGGATTGCCTTATATAGCGCAACGAAGGAACCTAACGGACATGTGCGTTCATGAATTCATTAACATGATAGACTGAGCGAGACGACACACCCAACATGGCCGCAAACCTAAAAGGATCTTTCCCAAAGATAGCATGGCGAATCAACGCAAAGCGCATCTCCCTGAATGAAGGCAACTACTGTGAACGGGCGGCGGAACGTTGCAACAGACATGAAAGCTCACTTAGGTACTTTACCAAACCGGAGCGTCGCTAGAACAAGGTTGAGGCTGGCGCGGATAGTGAACGCGATGGAGCCAGCTCCTGAAACAAATGCGTCACAATGAGCAAAGCGGTTGGAGATGGTGCGTACGGAGGCCGCCTCTTCCAGCATGCTCGATACACTCCCAAACATCTGTGAGCTCAACAGCTGGTTCGCCTCTGTCGCGCCAGATTATCTTGCGGGCCTCTCTGAGTCGCTCTTGGTGGTTTGCGAGGGCAACAAGGTTTTCGAAGGAGGCGACCGCGCGACGTGGGGTGAGCCGAATGTAAGAAGGGACCCGCGACAATGGTTTTCTTGGAGGACTTGTCTGGGGTGCGAGTCCGTCGTCGTTTTCGGTGAGCAGCATGGAAGACGTCGCAGCTGCGTCGTCGATGATGGAACGTGGCGGTGGCAGATGTTTCGACCGTACTCGGAGAACCCCAACTGATTCGGTGTCTCGGACACTAGTACTACCGATCATGGTCACATGCTACACTCGTACCCCAACGAATCACAGACACCCGCTAAAAGCGTTCATGGCTAAGGACAAGTATATTGATTCATATCATCGTACAACATCGCGTCATGCCATCTACAAAAAAAAATTGAAATCAGATCAGTCAAATCCACCTGTACATGACACCAACAAGATCAGACAAAAAAATTGTGATTCCGGATAGACTGATATCCTCATCGAACGGAGCCTCCGTCGAGGGAGTCTGCATTGTCATCCCGTCCACGAATGCCCACCCCAACTCACCTATCAACGGTTTTTGAAGTAGTCCAAGAGGACATGCAGCCCCTCGCTCTCGACACCATAGTCCTTGACAACGACACACGAGCACCCGACGACCTTGCGCGGGTTTCCCTCCTTGTCGATCTTGCACAGGCCAGCCCAGGTGCCGAGTACCTTTCCATCTCCAACCTTGATCAGGTTAATTTTGTGCTCGGCACAGAGGGCCTCGATGAGCTTGATGTACTCGGCTTCGGTGCATGTCTCGACGAGCACGCAAAGGTGAGCCTGGCGCTTGTCCAGGGCCTTGGCACACTCGCGTAGACCACGAGCAAGCCCATCGTGCACGAGGGCGTTCTTCAGGACTTGCTGCAGAGAGGATGAGCGATACGGGAGGATGGCCCGAGGTAGGACACACCTGAAGTGCGTCCTCGACGGACATTTTACCCTTTGGCGCCTCAGCAGAGACTTCGACCTCGTCAACCGGGGCATCGAGTGGAATTTCATCTCCAGCGTCAGACATCTTGCTTTTTTTTTGGATGAGGCTATGTGCAATGTCTTCGTCCGCTCTCGTTGATGTTGGAGGAACATTAGAGTTCACCCAGCTAACAAAGTTATGGCTCTTTTTGAATCTCCGCTCGGCATCTTGCGATTAGGGAGCATCTGTAACTTGCACTAGGCCAGGACATCTACACAAGAACTCGACGGTCTGATATGGTTCGTATGTCCTTGAAATATACAATCCAACCAGCTCGTGAATTCTACCACCATTAGAGTCTCGCCTTTGTCAACGCCCTCGATTGCAAAGAACGTACGCGTCCCTTGTCCTTGCTCGACCTGCTCGACCCTCCAATACATTGAACTCTGCACAGCCCACAGCGACGAAATATGGGACATCGCGTGGACAGCAACCGATGCGGTCCTCTCTGCCTCTGCAGACGGCACCATCAAACAATGGGATTCCACCTCGGGACAAGTCTCCCTTGCACGCCCACCGCACAACCTCGCCATCGTTTCCCTCTCCGTTTCCCCCAACGGCCACTCCGTACTGTATAACGGTCTGGACGGTACGACGTGTCTTTGGGATCTCACATCCGACACAATCGTCGGTCGACATGAGAGTTATGACCGCTCGGTAGAGGGCGCGGAACCTTGTAAGTGCTCGTTCACAACGACGTGCAGCGTGTCATCGACTAAACCCCACAAGCTTGGGCGGTCTCGCTTAACCCTCAAGGCGGGACGTATGCCGGCACCAGCGGCGCCGGGAATATTATTATATACTCTGCATCCCCCGACTCGTTCGGGGTTCGTCGGGCCGTCCTGTCGAGCGGTCGACCCAAGCACGGCATGGCGTGCAAACATGTACGTACACACCGAAGTAGTTACCTTCCGGTAGATGCCCCTCCATGATCGTGCGCTCACTATGCCCAAACGGAACCACAGAGCCCAGACGGCAAACGGATAGCACTCTCGTCCGAGTCTGGACAGGTGTTTATCTTTGATCTCGAATCTGGCTCCTTGACTACAACCTACACTTCACACGCCATGGCGGTCCGCTCGCTCGCATGGTCCTATGACGGACAAGTCAGCCCTATTCGTTTTTTCGGTTCGATGTCGGTCCAGCTGAGATGTCTTGCAGTTACTCCTCACAGCGTCAGACGACAAGCGGCTCGTCTTGCACGACGTTCGTTCGACAGCTTCCGGAAAACCAGGCTCTGGTGCGGTCGCGACGCTCACAGGCCACTCATCCTGGGTCCTGAGCGCGGATATCTCTCCCGAGGGCCGTCTCGCCGTCTCTGGGTGTGTACCCTCCATCCTGTGATACAATGGCGTCACTTATATGTTTCTATAGTTCTGCGGACAAAAGCATCAAAGTGTGGGACCTCGCCGCACGTGCATCCGTGTCCACTACCCAAGAGTCGGGCGAAGTGTGGGGGGTCGCATGGCGCCCAAAGCCCGCACCGACGGGCTCCGCAGGCGCGTTCGTCAGCGGTGGACAAGACGGTCTCGTCAGGTGGTGGCGCTCCGCTGGGTCGGGCGTATAAAACATCGAATGCCGATCCATTCCGGATGTTATTCGAGTCTTGTTCCTGTTCTCGGTGGGTGTACGACCGTGGTTGAAATGTCTTGTAGATTACTCGCTGCTGGTAGGGTGGAAATTCGTTATTCAATATTCAGTGTACACGGTTTTGGTAAGTGGAACTACCCCTCGCCATCGAGGCTGTCTCGTCGCGGGTGCGAGGCCCAGAGACAATTGGCCATTTAACAATTGAACACCGGGTAAATACGTTCCGGGTTGAAAGCCAGACAAAGGGTGCGTGAGTCGTTTTCACCAGCGCCCATTTACCCAAAACCGTCGATGCCGTCTATCGGGGATATAGGCATCGAACGGGAGCATGGACGCAGAAATGTTGGTTTGCGGCCATGCCTGGCAGAGCTAACTACGTTGACAGTTTGAGTTTGGCGAAGCCTCAGTCAGCCACTCATAGACATAGTCCAGCTTCCTAGCCGATATAGTAGCCCTTCCTGGGTTGTCGAGGTGGCTCTCATCGAGTGTGGAAGAATTCTTGAACTGCCGTTTGTTTCAGGATGAAACTGCAGTTGTGACATCATAACTCTCCGACAACTTATGTAATCAACAGTGTATTTCTCGGTACGCTAATCTGACGAAATCTGCAACGTACACGACAACTGCACTATATGAACCAGTTCCCTTCCCGTTGTCCTCTCCATCCCTCGTCATGGATCTCGTTCTACGTATTGCGGACGAGCATCTTCTTGACAGCGTCTGGGCTCATCTTGTTCCCCTCAACGAACCTTTCGACGACCACCTAGGTCCATCCTCGCCGTAAATGCTTCGACGATAGCACTTGAACCACAGTCTGCATGGCCGCGAGATTACGTTCCCAGACAATTATTGTCGTTGACTGTGATCACCCTGATCGGCACCCTCTTTACCTACTTCACTTTCGCCACTCTCTCCTTCCAATTCATATTCAACCACGAGCTGATGCGACATCCACGCTTTTTCAAAAACCAGATTCGATCAGAAATTTTAACCAGTTTGAAATCATTTCCTGGAATGACGCTGTTGATGCTTCCCTGGTTCCAAGCCCAGGTCATGGGCTATTCCCGATTATACGACAACGTGTCCGAATACGGGTGGCTTTACTTTGCTTTCTCGATCCCCTTGTATGTACCTTTTCATTGATCACTGCTCGCACTGACACATCCCCAGCTTCTTGGTGTTCACCGACTATCTCGTGTACTGGGCCCATCGTGCTATGCATCATCCCATGCTATACAATACCTTCCACAAGCCTCATCATAAATGGATCAGTACGTGGTGTTGGTTCTCTCGTTTCTTGTCGGTTGACATACTTTCCGCAGTACCGACCCCTTTCGCATCCCATGCATTCCATCCTGTGGACGGATATAGTCCCTCCATACCCTACCATCTCTTCGCATTCCTGTTCCCTCTTCATCGAGGGTTGTTCTTGGGTCTCTTTGTTTTCGTCAACCTTTGGGCCATATTCGTATGCTGAATCCACTTCCTGCACACTTGACCCTGTCTTGATATTCACCTGCAGATTCATGATTCCGATATGATTACCGGCCATCCGCTCGAACACATCATCAACGGTCCCGCGCATCACACGCTGCACCACCTATATTTTACGGTTAATTACGGTCAGGTACATTCGTCCCCTCGTGATAGAGTAATTCTTGGCCGCTAATCCGCTTTCAACAGTACTTCATGTGGGCGGATCGTGCGGGTGGCTCGTACCGTCATCCGAAATCGCAGCTTGACCCATTACTGGGAGTTCCAAAGGAGAAGAGATTATGCGTCGCGAAACCTTGCATCAAGTTACCTGCACATTGGCCGATCTCATGTATATCTACTCAAAGCCACCCGCCCGAGTTGCTACTGTCCCTGCAAGCATTGCCCAATATTTCCCTGCAGCTGACTGAATATTCAGAAAAGACTATACCGCGTTTTTTGTTCGGAGATATCTTATGTATTTATCAATAAAACATCCTGATCCGTCTCCGTGACAGGCATCGAACGGGAGCCATGGACGCAGTACTTTGTCGAAACTGTTACTGCAAATGTGGTGGACAAGTCGGTTGACCGTGACACCGACGGGGCAACACGTTTCAATTTCGACGTTCGTCGGTGTACGCGAATTGTCTCGTCTTATTCCCTTTGTTTGCTATATGCTTGGATACGTGTCTACTTCGTCTTGTCTGAGCCGAACGAGGGTGCCATCGCTGTGAGTCCAGGATCGACCTCGGTGCCCAAGTCCCGTGGTATCATGGCGATGAACGAGCTCGTGGGGGAACGATTTCCCGTCTCGTAGACTCTCCGGGTTGAACATGCGAACCAGTCTATGGGAGAGCTGTCCTTGAGAGACATATCCCGGCCCGATTTCGAATTCCCGCGAAAGCACCAACGTAGCGTCCACCTTGGAAAGATATGCCTCAACTATGAGATCGAAGGTCGCGACATTGGCATTTGTCCGTGCTAATGCGACCGACATCATCAACCCCGCACGTCGTTCGATGCACGAACACGTTCTTTGCATGACTGGAAGACGCACGTACCCATGTCACAAGCGCCGTTGCGGACTGCCTCAAGCATGAACCCGTCTATGACATCAAGCATAGCCAACGCACCGCTTTCAACGACACGGTCGACTCGGAAAGCAAAAAAGTAACGCCCTCCGTTCTAGATCACCCTCAACTCTGGTACAAGAAATACTCTGTCCCGTACAGCGCGGCACACGCCGTCGCTCCGGCGCTCAATGCGAGCGGGATGGGATGGCGTGGGGCGCGGAGAGATTTGCGCGCGTGAAAGGCGAGGTAGATGAGCGACCAAGCTGTACGCATGGGTGGGTGGGTGTAGG
>JBBPNN010000192.1:0-39430 GCA_038090935.1 Hortiboletus campestris
ACATCAAATATGTGTTTCTACTTGAACGTAACTCTGCCTCACAATTAGCCTCCTTTGTACATCTTGTAATACACAACTTGTCCTCAAATATGTTATGAGCGAAGATCCCATGAACCCGCAACCACATTACTGCCGCTGAACCCGGAAACAAGGTCCCTGCCGACAGAGTGCGGCACTAAATCTAGTGTAGCTAGTCGGATGCGTAAATCCTCCCATGAAGTCATACCTATCCGCCGTTTGACCGACCGCCGATCCCAAACCAACGGGTCTGCATTCTATATGGTTTCCTACTTTGATGACTTGGTCGATCAGAATGTATATAAGGCCGCAGCGCCTTCATTGCGTCCTCATACCCCTCCGTTTACATTGTCTGCATGTCTCTTCCTGATAGAACCACCATCCTCATCGCAACGTTGGTGCTAGTCCAGTAAGACAGTTGCCGCCGATCTTGCTCTCTTCCATCATAGCTTTCATGATTTCGATTTCGATTTCACCATCGTCGACGCCATATCTCAAGGGAAAAACGATTCCCGAGCCGTCGTAGTTCATGCTTCCACCCTCGAGGTGAGCCGTGTTTGTTGTTCGTTTTCTGCGTGTCCAAGTCATGTTTACATCGTGTAGGGTTCGGAAGCATCTTCCTTCATAAGCATCGTGGCATTTAAGTAGACAAAGGAGGGGCCGCCTTCTGGGTTCTTCTCTGGGAGCGTATTTCGTATGTCCTGTTTCCAGATCGCAATGTCCCATCATTGATTTTTCTGTGTGCCTGACGATTAGGACGCATAGAATGGAACACGCAAATGTTCTCTTGCGAAAGAGTAACCAATGCAACGAGAGAGCAACTCAAGTTCCAGCCCAGTTTGGCCCGAATGATAACGATTTCCACAGTCCATCAACGTCAGGCCAATACGCACTACCTGTAGTTCGAGTGGGATATGGTGTAACAGCTAAAATGGTTGTCTTTCGGGAACTGGAAATTCCCTGATCGCAGCAGGTCTGGGTTCGCCTCCCGCTATCTGAACACTTTTTACTGTTTTTATAGGGATCTCTCTCAGGGTCATGAACACAAAGGCTTCTGGGGAAGCAGCCATCATCCGCTGGTAAGTAGCATGTTGTTGAACAGCACTAGAGATCTCCATATCGTCGTCAAGAATAGAATTCATGGGCGTCTGGACGGTGATACCTGCATACCCTTGGTCTCGTTCTCCAGTAGATTGGCGGTCACAAAATCCAAAGTCGACGTGACAATGAGATTGGATGACGCGCTGAAACAAGTCATGAACTTGGTGCAAGAGGTCCATGAGTGCCTCCAGGACAACATTGTCGTGTGCCTGCCTCCGGACGAACCGACGGTTGAACCGATAGATATTGGTTCTCTCCAGAGGAAAGCGCGTCGTTGCATCGTCGACGAATAGAATACATGCGACATAGAGAGCAGCCCAGATCTTAGTAGGACGACGAGGTAAATGTGCACACATTGTTGCTGTGTAGGTGACACCTTCACGCAGGTACGTCCGCACGGACGGCGTACCGCCCATCGAGTATCCGCGTCGTATGGCTTCGTCCACGCATTCTTGATAAAGGACGTCATCGAACGGCACTACTTCGTATGGAACATGACAGCGCGCGAAGAACCCTGCGATGGTCCCCCAGACGTCCTGTATCTAGAAGAAAAAGTATTAATGAACAGGAACTGAGTGAATCTTTGACTTTACCAGACTCATTGAAGGTGTACTGGAATGGTACTGCGGAGGGGTAATGCCAACTCAATGATTGTGTTGAGTCCCGCAGACCTTTACGCCTATCCTCAGGCTAATGCAAGTTTGGCCAATTGGAAGAGTAGATTCAAGTTAGAGGATGTTACTCGCTGTTCAAGTTTGGGCTCGGGCTGGGGGTGTTCTCTTGCAAAATACTAATCGATGCAGTTGAGAGCAAGTTCCAGCCCAATTCGGCCGAATGATAATGATTACTGCTGTCCATCGACGCCAGACCAGTACGCACTACCCATAGTTCAAGCCGGATATGGTGTAGTGGCTGTCTTGCGGGAACTGGAAATTTCCGGATCACACAGCCTGAGTCACTGATCTCGGGAACTGGAAATTCCCTAATCACAGCAGGCGCGGGTTCAACTCCTGCTATCCAAAACAATTTTTATTTTATTTTTATTTTTATTGGTGGACACATAGAATGGAACACACGGATGTTCTCTTGTAAAAGACTAACCAATGCAGGAGAGCACTCAAGTTCCAGCTTAATTCGGCCGAATGATACTGATTACTGCTGTCCATCGACGCCAGACCAGTATGCACTTCAAGCTGGATATGGTGTAGCGGCTGTCTTGCGGGAACTGGAAATTTCCGGATCACAGTCACATCTCAGGAACTGGAAATTCCCTGATCACAGCGGGCCCGCCGGCGGGTTCGACTCCTGCTATCCGAATAGCTTTTCATTTCATTTTTATTTTTATCGGGACACATAGAGGGGAACACGCGGATAAGTTCTCTTGCAAAAGACAAACCAATGCAGTTGAGAGCCCAGTTAGGCCCGAATGATAACAATTACTGTTGTCCATCAACATCAGACCAATAGCCACTACCCATAGTTCAAGCCGGATATGGCGTAATGGCTAAGGTGCAGCTTTCTTGCGGGAACTGGAAATTCCCGGATCAGACAGCCATTTCGGGAACTAGAAATTCCCTGATCACAACAGCCCAGGTTCGACTCTGGGTATCCAAACACTTTTTTTTCTTGTTTTCTTTGTATTTTTTGGGTGGTTATGTGAAGTCCGAGTACTCGTTCTTTGGGACTAAAACGACCACACTTGGATATGTAATTTATCATGTATGCTTTGTTGTTCTCTCGCCGTCGTCGAATTACTTAATGACGATCATAGGTTTAGCACAGCACGACCCTACCGAGACGAACCGGAACCACGACTGGACGAGACAGGGAACCCTCTCAATAGACCGAGCGATCGAGAGAAACGCGACAGGAAACAAGGAGGAGGGCATGGTTTAATACTCGTGCTCAGTGCGCATCGTTGCCCCTGTCAGAACTTTCGGCGACGAACGCGCTCGGTTGTGGGGACGACATCACCTACGTTCAACGATGAAACTCGTTCTACAAAGCTTATTAGACCCCATGTTGAAAGTCTCAAACCATACGCTCGACACCGGTATGTCCTCACCATTCCCCAGAGCGTTACAGAACGTGCACTCGGGAGGAAATCGACCAGCTTAGGCGTCATCACCCATCGACCTCTGAAAGTGGTCGGGCTGGGGGGCAGAATCCACAGTTCAGTGTCACTTATGAATATGGCAGGGCAATCACGACAAAGTATGCGATTGGTGCGGACTGTGGTTAGGTCTTTTTACACTCGGATATCGCCCTCACAGCACGTAGGTCCGCACTATGACTGGGACAGGTTTTTCTCCGATCCTACGATTGTTGAGGAAGATACAAACAGCCACATAGTGCAGAATTTGTCGCTCTTGACGCGTCGGACAGATGACCTTATGTCGGGAGCCTCGGGTATCACATTGTCCCCGGACAGTTTCTTCCTTTGCTTCCATTTACCAGCCACTTTCTCTATCCGCCGAGGACCAGGTCTCCACCACTTCTGAAAGAGCATACCATCAGGCGTTGTGTGCCCTTGGAAGAAGGCGAATTCCTTCGTTCACCCCCCAAGGGATTTCTCCAAACTCACGTCGACCGGTTCGGACCGTATACGCTTGCATCAGACCCTGGTGTGAACCCCAACAAACCAACAAGTATCAAGGATGTTCTTCACGTTCCCGCAGCCACGCTTCCTTGGAGAAGCACCGACGAAGCGGACGCGATTCTGCGCGAGTTCGCCCATGATGCGATACGTGCGTGCATTCAAAGTGATCAAGCTCACGAAAGACATTCTGTTGGTCACGGGCATGAAGTACCAAGATAGGATGTCGTGGCGGTCCCCGATCGACTCTGCAACGATCCACGCCAGGGTGTTGTGGGTGCTTGGACGTATTCTGTTCGTTCAGAGGAGGATGGCATGGGAGTTGAGTGGGTTAGGGAGGAAATAGAAGTTTTGCATACCCGACATTGTCAACGAAACCTCTCACTTTTCCAACATATTACTTTAGCAGTGTACTCGTCCTCTATGATCCTAACTTACATAGTACTGTTTTTATTGGTGTGTCCTCTCGCGCGTCTTAGGTTCTTTGGAGCGGCTTAAGTGGCTTGGTACCCGCGGCCACTAGCTCGGGGATAGCTGTGGTCAGTCGGTCAACCAATAATATTACGCGCCGGCCCTTCAATCGTATGTATATAGGGGATATATGTAGCTAGTCGGATAGTCTACAAAACGAAAGGAATAAATGCACTGGTATACCTGCTAGTGTGTGAGGGGGTACTAGTAGCTATGCGGGGTAAAATCATCATGCACTGTCAGATACACACATGTACAACCAAGGACGTTCCCTTTTCACTCCCTCATCGCGCCATTATAGCTTGTGTCTTCATCCCCGCCTCCACGATGGCCTTTTCAAACGCCCTCATGTGCTCGTCTACCACCACCCGTCCATCCCTCCGTCCAATGCTCTCGGCCTCCCATTTCTCGATTTTCAGCCGGCTTCTCTCCGCACCTTCCGTTTCCATCTTCCACTTGGCAAGCTGGTTCTTCACGGACCGAATCTTGCGTCCCGAGTCAGCGGTAGCTGCGCTGTTCACCTGAGACTGCTCAGATATGATCGTGAGCGACGCAAGGAAGGACGCCGTGTGGGAGCGCATATGGGTCATCGACGGGAGGGCAACATTGAGAGCGGATATGGACGACTGGGGCTGCTGAGATGTCTTATTCAAAGGTTTTGACGAAGATAGTGACGCGGAAGGCGGGGACGTAGATGTACATGCGGGTGCGAAAAAGGGTTTCTGGGGAGACGAGGGTGATGAGGGGGAATATAGTGATTCCCCCTCCGCGATCTCCTCCTCTGCGACGGATTCGAGTTTGAAGGACTCCCGGGGTTGTCGGTCTGGCTCGTCTTCGGCGAGTGATACCTCAAGCGGATCAAGATCACCAAGCACATCCATACCTCCTACTTCCGTGGCAATACGCCTCAAGTCGCGGTCATGTGAGATGAGTTCGCGCACTTGCCCCTCGCGGTCACGCACGGCATCGGTGAGTCCACTGATCATATCGCTTGTAAGGTTCTCGAGGGTAAAGGTGGTGTCAATGGTCCGTAGGTGGGCAAGGAACCTATCCGTCGAAGCAAGGTTCTGTGCGAGAACCTCCATGGCATCCTGAGCCAGCGTAGCACGCCGGATCGCATCCTCATCTTCATCATCGCTGGTGCCGTCGACGTCGCTCTGGTCGCGAGTGCCACCGTCATCTTGACTGTGCAACTCGTCGTCCACGACACTGCCAAGCTCGGCTGCTAGACTGTCCCCTGGAGTGCTTTCACCCAGCTCGTCCGCCAAGCTGGCGCCTCCGTCGAGGACTGCTCCGTGAGCGTCATCCATGTTGGCGTCCCCGTTGCTATGTCTAGCAAGAGGGTCGTCGTCGATGCCTTCGGCACCTTCGTCGTATTCAATACCGAATTCTTCAGCCAACAGCCTGGACGCGCCACCAGCGGGGTCAGGCATCAGCGCGACTGCAAGCTCATGGGCCAAAGAATGTGCTCCGGAAGGGACGGCGATGGCTTGATCAAGCGTGGATAGAGGGGTAGAATGGGCGAGGGCGGAATTGGAGGATGCGGAAGGGTGGCGAGAAGATTTTCGGGGAGAGTTGGAAGAATGTCTAGTGTGCATTTTAGACTGGGCAGGGGACTGTAGTCGCGTACGAAGTGGTATAAGTTCCGAGAGATTAGTAGCAGTTCTGAAGAGATCGGCTGCGGTGGGGCCTAGGCTTTGTTGCCACGCTACCCGTTTTTTCCGCGTCTATGTTTCTCTGTGTATCCGTAGAGGTTGTGGTTGCGTCGCGTGCGTATTTTTCAAGGAATGTCCATCCGACTCGTAGTGTGTGCTCGTTGTGGACTCTTCAGTGGACTCGTCGCCAACGGCGTCGTCCGAGCGCGTATTATGTAATACGTGCTTCACTCAAGGGACTCAGGGGCGAGCTATACTTAAAGCTATGTCTATGATACAAGTGCCGAGTTAAGTACAGGCTAACAGAGAAGGGAAAATTCGTCGGGAATCGTAAATTCGTGCCCGGTATTGATCCTTTACGATCAAATCTGCAATGAAATGGTGGCGAGACTGGTAGCGCTCAGCGCTCAAGCTTCCTGCGAACGTCTTTTCGAAAATTTTGTTGACTTGGCCTTGTCCATCCACTTTGACAGGGCGTCCCCAAAAACACCCACAGTTCTGGCTTTCCTCCGCCGCTCCTCTGCTTCCCTGGCCTTCGCGTCTTCAAACTGACGCTCCCAGACCACTAATTGACGCCGGAAACCGAGATTAGGTGAAACTATGCCGCGCTTCGCCTGTACGTGCGCGATTGCCTCCGTAGCCCGCATCGGCGTTGTGGCAACCAAGTAGGCACAAACGAGGGTGGCGGATCGGGATATACCTTGCAGGCAATGGACCTACTCACGCATCTTCGAATCGACACAACACCAAGCGAGCATATGTCCACTCACGAGGACTTTGTGTTGTTCATCAGCATCCAGTGCATCCTGAATAAATTTGACGACTTTGTCAAACCATTGAGCAATGTCCGTGTTTGCATCGTCGCGAATCGGGACGTGCATGACCGTCACTTTATCCCCGAAATCCTTACTCATATCTACTTCAATGGCAGACACGATGTGTGTGATGCCGAGTCGTTCTATGTTTTCTGCTGCTCGAGCTGTATAGAAGTCCGAGAGGTACAGGCGGGGGGTGATGGTGGAAACAACGCGGCCGTGGGTGTCATCTGAACTGCTTCTGGGACGCCGAGATGTCGTCTTTCGGATGAGGGAGGACTGCCAGCTGGATGCTGGGAAGGAGATCATGGCGCTGCGGTGGGGAGGCGCACTCTTGTTTTGTCGCAGTGGACATAAAGGCACGTTCTCGTGCGGGTTCCTCCGTTCTCTGCAGCCTGCATTGGTACAGATTCATCTAGACTCGCATGCCATTGGGCACAGCCACTTGCCTGTAGCATAACAATTATCAACAACTCCGCTTATTCATCTGGGTCCGCTGGAACCACCTTTGACCGCATACAGTCATGTCGAAGCACCATCCCGGTGAGTGTTCTGTTAGTCGTTATTGTGTTTTTTATATATCGCAAACACCACGCAGATCTTATCATGTGCAGGCGTCAGCCTGGAATCGGTGAGTAACCTCGCGTAAACTGCTTTCACTGATACTGATTGGCACACTGTTCAGCTATCGGACGTTTGTGCGAAAAATGCGACGGTAAATGGTGAGCATCTCCTCGGATTGTGTTTCTGTCCTTTTGATAACACCGTTATAGCCCGGTCTGCGACTCTTATGTTCGCCCTGAGACGCTCGTTCGTATATGTGATGAATGTAACTTTGGAACTTATGGCGGCAGATGTATCATCTGCGGCTCTCCAGGTACTGTTTACTCACTCCATCCCTCGAATTGTGCCTGAATAATCTGATTCATGCAGGTATTTCGGACGCGTATTACTGTGCAGAGTGTACAAGACTCGAGAAAGATCGTGACGGGTGCCCAAAGATCGTGAATCTTGGTGCCAGCAGGACCGACTTGTTCTACGAAAGGAGAAGACTTGGTTCGTTCTGTCGTTTCGGGTCAGGACGTTCGCTAATGTCGAATCTATGGAACAGGATTTAAAAAGAGCTGAGTTTACAGCACTTCTACTCTGCCTCGGATCAAATTTCCGGTACCCTAGATTTCGTACAGGTCCAGAGGGTAAATCGATACTATTACTGGTACTAATGCAACCAATGTAGATTGGATATACATGTTCTGGTCATGCTGAGCGGTTCCACCACACAGGGAAGGGAATGATAGGTGCAGGATTTTCCAAGTTCGCAAACTGTCTGCTGTAGATGTTAGTATATTTTCACTCCATAGGCAACCTGATGCATCACCGGAATTGCGGCATATCAATCTAGTGAGAATCAGGTTGTCAGCATACTTCAGCACAAAGAACTTTTGCATGGATCTTACTGGTGCCTTGAAAACGACAAAGAAGTGTGTTTCGTCGTGTGTATCGAGAGCCTCACAATCACCACACAAGTCCTTTGCGCAATACGCACATCGGAACCAGGCACCGTGAATGCGCTCCAGACAGCGATCGCAAAGTGCTGTGGAATGTATAAGGAAGGAGAGATATTCTGTTTGTAGAGGGTAAGACAAGAAAGTTCCCGTAAATTGATATTCCCGCAAACCTTTCGGGTCTGCATGAGGAGTGAGGCCACCCACCGGCCCAGCTGGGACTTTGTATCTATAAAGAGTTGCTCAAATTTTGCAATCCGCGAAAAAAAGAGACATACAGCTTAGGCAAGAACCCGGAAGGAGACTGAAGCGAGCGATAAACTGGCCGAGGAAGTTTAAAGAACGCGTGCATAGGATCGTGGTGCATATACGAGCGCTCCTCGCAAGACGCACACTTGTTCGCTATAGTTAGCTGCGGTTTCGCACCATAAGGAAAGACACACGGACCAAGCTGAATGCATTGGGCGACGAGGGGCATGTTGCACATTGAAACCTCGTTCCGAAAATAGTCTGTCAATGAGTCATTTGTGAGAACTGTCTTGGTATATCGGTTTGTGTACGAACCTCATGGCATCCATCGCAAATTATCCGATGGTCTTCTGGTGGATCATCTTGCGCGGCGAGCTGCAAGCGAGAGCCTACTACAGTTTGCGCATAGGAAGAATAGACCGAAGAAGGTTTCGAGTGGCCTGCAGTGAGAACATGTGCGGCATCCCGGCCAGTCCAGAGATGGATGGCGCGGCGTGAAGCAGTCTGGACCTCCTGAGTTTCAAGTGGGTAGGGAATCTATCGGATGTCAGATAGAACAAATGCCCTCGAGAAATCATGACGTGCACAGACCTTTATCATAATATGCGAAGACAAATGCCCACCATCGGACGAATCTAGGTTCCCTGGAAGTCCTGCTGATTCACAGTTAGAGCAGATGTCAACAGAGTCACATATTGCACAATGAAAACGGGCGCCAAGAATGTCTTGGAGGCAACTGCGGCGATATAAAAATCATCAAATACAAAGATTGGTCAAGATAGATACATACTGTGCACACTTGACACCTGGGTGCTTCATGGCTGCGGAGTAATATGTGTGTTAGATAAAAGTGTTAAGGCGCTTGGGTGCGTACATTGCACTTCGTTGGTGTCTTGCATCGTCATTGTAGTGGGTAGATATTCGGTTTCACTTTTCGACCTCGTAGATTTCTCCATCACAAGCAAGAAAGCGTGGGTAGGATGTATGTCGTGGACTTGGCTGGTAACACAAGACCAATTGGTGAGCAGGTGATCAAGATTCAAGGTAAAATATCAAAAACCTATAGCAAGCGCGACAAAGGTTGAATTTCTTGCAAGATGCACACTTATAGCGCTTCCCAGCAATTGAGGTATTGCAAGTTGAACATTTACATGTTAGCATATCTTCCTGTTCTAAAATTGACTCCTCCATTGTTAACACAACAAACACAAAGAGTTGGAGGTCTAATACGCACCGACATCATCCCAACCTTGGTGTCCCCATACCTTCTCGAAATACGCGTGGCGAAGGTGTCCTTTATGCCGGGGCGCTGAACGTATCCACAACGACATTGCATCCTCAGGTGACGTAGGCTCTGGACCAACACTGCCCACCCGTTCAGTACTAGCACAAAGTGCGTGGTAAATGCCCGCGGCTTCTATACACCCGGAGCAAAGTTCGTAGCCGACATTCTCCAACTTGGACAGAGGACCGGATCCTTGAGAGTTGCACGACAATGGGCCCAAGGATGGGAGACAAGGCAAAGGCTTGTCGATGCGATGTTCGTTACGAGTAGGTGGACAGCCGCTCCAAATTGTCAAGTCCGTCCCCGAGCGAGATGAGGACGAATAAAGTTGAAAGGTCTGATGTGCAGAGGGTGGGTAAGAATGCATGACATCTAAATCCCTCCCTTTCCCCTTGCTAATACCGAGGCTCGATCCGCTCGTTGGGGATGAATTGCATACCGGTTCCTTTTCCCCACACATCGCGCATACATAGCGAATAGCATCTAGCAATACTCCGCACTCGGAACACGTCGTAAGCGTGCCAGGCGGAGGAACGACAGGAGGGAGGAATTGTAGGTCATCCGGAGGAATATCGGGGGGGATGGTGAAGGGATTCTGCTCCAAACCAGATGGAGATATGGCAGAGCATCCAGGGTCTTCATCATGGACTTTCTGCTGTGAAGCAAGCCAACTGAGCTGCATGCTGTTTGGCCTCACGTGCCCGGATGACGAACTCGTGGAAGGCTCATTCTCGTCCTTCATACTGAACCCGTCTTCGTATCCTGAATCATGTGTGGAAGAGCCCCCGCCGGTGTAGGAGTAATAATACTTTCCCCGTGGATCCCGTTGCAGTGCAAGGTCGCCGTCTATGTTCTCCTGCGAACGCTGATCCTCTGAACATGACATGGATACTGATCGAGAGTCGGATTCGGATGGTTCAGGTGTAGCCCCCAGCATGGCTTTGATGGTGCGCGCGTTCTGATCACGGAGCCATGCTGCTCCTCTGTCTCGCGCCGACAAGGAGAGAACGTGTTCGAAAGGCGAAGCGGTCAGGGTCCCATCATCTTCCAATTCGGCAGTTGGTCCCCTTTCTGTCCAGCTGAGCTCTCCGTTGCTCCTGTTTCTTCCTTTGTACTCCTCCAAGCTTGCCAAACTCGATGTATCACTCAAGCTGGGGCCATCGTAATCCACCGTTATGTGAACTCGTAGGGTGATGCGCCGTTTGCTGCCGAAACTCCTCCCCGAGAGTATGGATGCTGCAGAGGACAGAGGTGGGTCATCCGAGCCGGCCTGGAAATACTGGATGGCCTCTGTGAGATCCGATTCCGTTGAAATATCGGTGACTTCGCCATCATCATCCTTGTAAGAGATCACGTAGGGGGTAGCATAGAGGGAGAAGCACTGTTCGACCTACACAATGCCAACGTGTGCGAACGAGTTAGTTAGCTTATAGACATCGATAACTTACTTTGTGAACACGCACCTTATTCTTCAAGAGGTCGTAAGAACAATTCTTGGCCGATGCAAAGCTAATGTGCTTGTTCCACCGGTCGAACGTACACTTTACGACAAGTGGTCTGTCCGGACGGACATACATGCTTTGACGGGCAACTAATTGGAGTACTCGGAGTATTTGGAGGGTCCCCTACCACAGCACCGCCGCATTGCACGTTCCGCAGCCAGTGGCAGATGTTGAGCGTAATTGAGTAAGCGTAAGCCGATTTGAGTCGTCTTACTACTAGATCACCGCCACCTTGAACCGCAGACGAAACACGCTGCGAAGTGCTCATTATTACGATTGAACAAACAATATTGCGAAGAGGGAAAGAAAATGGATGCGTAAAAAAAGTTAGCTCAGTGGGCACAATATTACTTAAGACAAGTGGAAGCTGCCGATTCCTTCCTTCATCGCTGTACATAACTTCTCTCTCATTACTTTCTTCGAACTGTAATCCGGAAGCTTCAAGTAGTTGACGCACGTCATGACGCTAGGCAAATAGTCATCAGCAGTGAGTGGGGCCTCGTGTGGTTTCCGAACGACGGTGAGTGGGGGACCAAGGCCCCGGAAACCTGTTGGAGTTGAGCAGTCATGTAAGCCTGGCTTGCGTGTGCAAGACGAGGTAACTAACCTCCGATAGGTAACTTGGGGCTTCCAGTAATAAATTGCAAGAAATCACGTCGTGTGGTCACGTCGAATTCAGACATCAGCTCAACCAAGTCGCGAATTGAACGGCTTTCCCCGTTGAACCCGTGGTCAGCCTTGATGGCTTCGTTAAGAGCTGCAATATCATGTCAACACTGCTCTAGTAGAGACAATAAAAAACGCACTTTCGATACTCCAGTCTTCGTCAGAATTGCCAAAAAGCATCACCAGTTCATCCCCAGAGAATGCCTGCAGATCGGAAATTGGGAAGACTTTTGAGAAGCCTTCTCTGAAAGCTTTAGCCTGTGGTCGAGCTCCTATCCCGATAATGGCATCCAAGACTTCGTGAATGTATTGTTCTGCATTATCAGAAGTCACAGAAATGTCACGACCACCGGGCTAGTTATCGGAGATGGGTCAGGAGGTGCTGTCTCTCGGAGGGATTCACAGATCACGTACTCTTAGCTCAATGTCGTAGCCTGGCAGAGTGAAATCGAGAGCAAGATCCTCCACATTAACAATGTCCATTAACGCAACTTTGCGGAAAAGCTGGTTAACAGAGATGAGGACATGAGTGTATAGTACGTAAACAACGAGGAACTAACCTTCTCTGCCTGTCCTTTGATGGACACATAGTTTTGTAGTTTTGCGAGAGAATTCGCAAGGTCATTATCAACCAACTAAGACGCAGTAAGACACGATGAGCGAGATTCGTCAGGTCAACAATCGACCACGCACCCTCAGTGAATCAATGGTCAATGGAACTTCTTCCCCCAGAACAAGCTTGATAAAGATCTTGTTGAGAGAAAGATCGATGATCCTAGAGTCCAACATCGCTTTGGCCACATACTGCCCGATCACTCGGAGGATGTGGGTCCGTTTTCTTCAAAAGTGAGTCAGGAGAATAAATGGGTTAAGGCTAGTCACATACTGTCCACCATCGTTCGCAATGTCGTCGGGGGTAATGGGTGCCGGATAAAGCCCAGTAGGATGATGGACATAGATCCCAGGAGAACCCGCATCCGCATCGCGCCAAATCTTCAGGTCCCTACGTGCAAATTCCTTGGAAACAAGCGAGTAAAACTCCAGCGTCGGACCAAGACCAGTACCGACTTCTTCGAAGTATTCCACCTCCAAGATCGAAGAAGAAGATCCATAAAGTTCGAACACCTTCACAGCGGACTCAAGAATGTGCTTGCGTGATATACGAACTTTCTGGCGCTGAAGTCGACCAAGGAACCCGATCCCATCGTCACGGCGTGAGGTGTCCTGTCCTCGATTCTGTTGACTTTGCCACTTGAGGATAAGGCGTGCATAGCCGAATGACGTAGATTGCAGGTAGTTATAGCGAGTAGCAAATGGGAAGAGGAAAGGGAAGTTTTGGGGGAGGTCAATCGCCCAATCGGGCAGACAGGAACTGGACACAACATCAAGTATGTATCATCAACATTGAGAAAAACAAACCTCGCAACGATCATTGGCTCTTCTAGTTGCCGGGTGAGCTTGGCCGTCAGCTTGTTGTTGATAAACGCGGACTCTGGCAAGGCATGGCGTTCAAGAGGCCTTGTGGGACGTTCAGCTTCCGTCGCATTGAGCTTGTGGAGGACCCGAAGAAGACGTAGTATCTTAGCATAGGGAGCGTCGTCGGGCAGCGAAGAAAGGGTAGGGGTGGGTGATCGGATCCTTGCAGCCACTTCACTTCGCGCTGAGGCACGACCCGTTAGCAAAATTTGGCAGGGACATCAGGGCAGTGAGGAATCTTACTCTCTTGGCTGGGAGGTGGTCCGCTGACTTTCTTAAACTTAATCGTGTATACCCCTTGCCACATAGCACTTGATGGCAATGCGCCTACCTTCTTCCTCATCTCATGCTGATGAATTGCACCGTATATAGTCAAGTCTAGTGGAAGTAAGTGATCGTCCATCCAGAACTCAAGATGCCAATCGGTGGGTTTCGCCTTGAGAGCCGCAGCGTAGGAGGATTTCTGAACATTTCCTTGCCGAACCGACGATATAGATGGGGCGCCTCCTTTTGAGGAATTCGGTGTTGCTATGCGGGTACCATCTGGCGTTTGGGCTTCAATGCTGCCATCATCTATGGTGTACCACGTCAGCAAAATCATGATAACAAGTCCTGCGACGCACCTTCGGCGACAGACAAAGTCACGGTCTTGTCAGCTGCTAGGTCTCCATCCTCATCCTCCTCGAAAACCTATAAATCTTAGCGTCAGAATAACTCGCCTCTGGGGGAGTCAAACCTGACCTCTGCGTCAACTTCATCATCCGTAAGTTCAGTAGCTTGTCCGCTCTCTTGAGTCACAGGTTCTTCCCGCCTTGAGATACTGTCCAAGGCTGAGGCCGAGCTGCTTGTAGCAGAGGAAACATTGTCAGAAACCGTCCCAGACGAGCCTGATGTTCCGTTTTTCACGCTGAGACGTTGGCTACGTCTTCGGCGAACTTCATTTGGTGGCGGAGGAGCATCTGACAATGACGAGGGAGGGAGAATCGCAGGTGCTATCATAGCTTGACTCGCTTCATGATCAGGCGGTGCCCGGGAAGCAGTTCCTGGACCGAAGCCAGATGCAGCCAATGCTGCAAGCATGTTAGACAAGCGTCCACTGGACATCAATCCGGTAACCCGAGGGCGAAGGTAGTCATTAAGGGCCTGGAATGTCGCGATTGCGTGAATCGATACAACCATGTTCTGCAGATTTCGTGGGATATCTGAGTCGTCATCCGCAACCAAACGAAGCCGTAACTGGCGAGCGAGTAAGGACGGAGAACTTCGTTTAGAATCTGAGAAAGCTAGGTCAGTGATCATCCATGCACACAATAAAGAAAAAATTACCGTCGCTGCCTTGCGCGATAGTGATCACCTCAAAGTTCTCCATCCTCGTCAGGCTTTCTTGCAGCTTCTTGACCAAAATGGTGAGGGGGGATTGATTCAAACTTCCGATTCTGGATGACCGGGTGAAGGTTTCGAACAGAATTTCTTGACGGCGCTTGACGGAAACTACGTATTCTCAGTAGACATTCCCGGACACTCGAAAATCGGCTGACCTGGACCTTTCTCTGTGGAAAAGCGAAGAAGACCCTCGACAGCACCACTTCGGAGCAGTTCAAAACTGGAGACCGAACTCTCTGAGGCAAAATGTTCCGAGAACTCTCTCGAAGTGGAGACCATAACTTGCTCAGATACGTCTGGGGCAGAAAGCTTTTTGACCAAGCGTCGAAGATCATCGAATGAGTCGTCACCGTTACTGCCGCCATCGTCTTTGCCAAGTGAGTACTTGAATCGCATAACACGAGCACGCAATGTGATCGCATCTTCTGGTTCAAGGGAGAATAGATGATGTTTTCTGTGTCCCGATATTGCAGACGAGGCGTAGATGGCTATATCTCCCGTAACAGAGAGGTCTGGGACATCCCTGTCCTTCGGCTTTGTCGTGGAGAGTGTTCTGGAAGCAAAAACTTCGATTTCATGGAAAACACCTTCCCTTCGTAAGGCTGGCCTATATTCAGAAGGAAGCTTTTGTAAAAGAAGGTCGACTAGCTGTAGAGCCCCAATGATCAGTGATGGGTGATCTTTCGATGACAGGATTGACGACGCGAAGCTAGCAACTGGGACCAACTGAGGAAGTAGTCAAAATGGATAGCCGGAGGATGAATGAAAGTGCTAACGTGTAACGCAGTCCTGAGTTCAGCTCCTTCTAAAAAGCCCACGGCCTTTAACAGACCCGTAAGCGTCTTAACACGAATCGGTGTGATCACGCTCGCGGCGTAGACATCAATGAGGATGGGAACTATCAACTGGATGAAACGCCCAACGACCTCTGGCTTCGAACGTAACAATTCTGTTCTGTCAGAGGGAGGTTCTGCACCGGAAACAAGAGGCATTGCCTCATCAGTATCCTGAGCCTGGGCATCTGATTCTTGAGTGGAATCGTGATGCCCAGCAAGGTTTTGTGGCGCGTCAGGTGTCATCACTAAGTCGGTGAAGGGATGAGAAGCTGCAGTAGCAGCCTGGCGGGCAGCAGTGCGATCGGCTTTGGCCCTAGCTTTGACCATCCTCGCTAAAGCTTTGTCCGTGTAGCCCTTGTGATCAAAAACGCCATCTAGCAGTACGTGAGCTCCCCGCTCTGTAGAGAAAATGAAGCCATCTACCTTTTGGAAGGGGAGGCATGAGTTCAGATATTAAACCGAGCGCCTCTTCTACCTGATCTTTGGAGCGGTGCGCCAAGTTCTCCATTACCGTCATGTGTGTCACATCACCCCCAAGGCCCTGGCCACCCCCGATCATTTCGGTAGACGCAGAAGGTAGCACACCCGTAAGAATCTGGTAAAGTGTGTCCACAATGTCTGCTTGCAACAAAGCGAGGGTAATCCGGGGACTGGCGCGAGCTGCAGTAGCTAACGCCCTCAGAAGTAAGGTATACGTGTTCGCTGCAATCAGGGGCGATCCTCCCGAGGGCATGAGGAGAAGATTTATGGCACGGATCGCTGTTTCGTCCAAAAGGTTCTCGAGGTTCTCCGTGGATGCACGATGATAGGAATCGATGATTCGGATAACACAAAGACAAGCAAACTCAACTAGTCTTTGATCAGAGTACCCCAAACAGTTGCGGATTATCGGCCAGACGCCAAGAACCATGGGATAATGGTCAGAGGAAATATTCCTGCAACAGTTCGCAGCAGCCTGAAGTGCAGTTCTTTGAACGGCGATGGAGAAAAAGTCAAGGTAATTCAGCAAGGCTGCCAGTCCATTTTCACGAACGATGGAGCTTGGGAACTCCTCGGAGATCTTCTCCAATGTCTGCGATAGCGTTGTCAGGAAAAATAAGATACACAGAAAAAGAGCAACCTACACTGAGGGTCTGCTCGGCTAAATCAATAAATGAGATCTCTATCAGCTTGCTGCAGAGAACAGGGATAGCGCCATGATAAACTACGGTGTGCGCCACCCCTGGAAGAGCCTCCATGAGGTTGGCGAGGCATCTGCAAGCAAGCATTTGAGCCTCGAGGTTGTCGTCCCCCTGATAGTTTCCCCCAGCGCTTATAGCCAAAGCTGCAGCGAGAGCGGCATCAGAATCGTGATCTTCATCATCACCTCCTTCATCGTCATCGTCTTCGTTCACGCCTCGTCCCCCCAAAATCTTAACGAGCTCACGCACGAACTCTTCGACCTGGAATGAACCAGCCAAGGTGTCCTCGGTGGATATAGAAAGTAGTTCGCTCAACTCTTGCAGAGTTACAAGACGAGTGGTTGGACTGGCAGTGGCCTTGATATTGTTCAACATGGTTTTGAGGCGCCCCGAAAGGGACACCATGTATGACCCAAGGTGTCGGTAGTCACCTCGGTAGTCACCAAAAATGGCCATCGCAGCAGTCTCATCCAGGCCACCAAATCCTCGGGGACCTTCTGTTGGAGACCGCTCCTCGTCATCTCCACCATCGTCAATATCACCCTCGACAGGCAGAGGTTCATTATCACGGTCATCTGCGGCGTCGTCGTCATCCGCATAACTATCCCTCCGATCTTCCTGCGAAGGTTCTTCGCACTTGGGCATTTCGGCGTCAGCCATATCGACATCTTCATCATGAATTCTAGAGGTGCTGGCAGTGGTGGCAGTCTTTGCCTTAGCGGCCACCTTGCCTTTGGTCGGGGAAGGTCTAAGGGCGTAATCTTAACACACGGCTGTACGAAAGGGAACTACACCTGCCTTGACTTTTTCGGCATTGGAGCAGAGATCGACGTTGAGGGGCCGGCTCGAGATCTCAAGGAATAGGCAGTAGTTCTAGTACGTTTGGAAGACGATAATGCGGGTGAATTGGGCCCCTCTTCTTCAGAATCAGCTTCAGGCGCAGCACGTTTCTTCCCTTTCTGGTCCTTAGTCGGTTCGTTGATAGTGAGAGATGATGTTGAGGCTGATGGAAAAGTGACTCTCCTTGCCCTGGAACCGCGGCAGACGAGCATCAGACACAATAGTGTCGGAAGGTTCACAGGATGACAAACCTTTTAGAAGCTCGGGTAGAATCGTCGATAGAGTCCTTTGCTTTGCCCTTTCCTGAAGTAACTTCGCGAAATCGTTTGTTCTTTGAAGTCGTGGGCTTAGGTGTGCGAGTGTTTTCCGAGGGTGCAGTTGATTGCTCCACTGCGTCGCTATCCCTGTCTCTTACTTGTTCGCGGTCTTTCTCCTTCTGCCTGGCAGCCTTGACTCTAGCACTGGAGCGCAGCGATCTTGAGTCGGCGACAGTAGTTGAGGTGGATGTGGATGGAAATTGGGCTGATTCTGATTGGGGAAACTGGGAGGTGGTGGAGCTTGTGGCCTCTTGTTGATGGATAGGTTGGAAGTCCATTTAGAGCATACCCCCAGCCATTGATTCAGAGAGTTAAACAAAAGTCTAAGACAAGGTCGCGGTCAAGGAGAAAGAGACACAAGGGGCTGTTAGAAAGCGTGAGCGTGCTAATTGAAGGAGTATTGCTTCGGCCCAGCGTAGGCGAAGGCGTGGGAAACGTCGCAACGCCAGTGGCACCCGCAATGGACCCCAGCAGTCCGTTATAAACTTATAAAATGAAATACCAAGCCCCGTCAGAACTTTGAGTGCGTTCGAGATCCTGTTACGCTAACGACTCCCTCAGAATCTCGTCCACACTCTTCACAAATATTTCCACAATCTTCTCAATCTCCTCTGCCGTCGCATTATACGCTGGACCCAATATAAGATGGTCGCCTTTAGACCCATCAAGGTTGGCACCTCCATTCATTCCAATGGCAATGAGGCCGTTCTTAAGGCAGCGCGCTTGCACGAGCATAGCAAACGTTTGTATCTTGAAATCGAGGTTTTCTTCATGGCCCGAGAAATCAAACTCGATGCCCCAAAATGCGCCACGACCGCGAATGTCGAATGTGAATGGCTTGGCTATTGCTCCTTCTGCCCGTAGTCCCTGATGAAGGAGCTTCCCCATCAGTTCACCGTTCTGTACGACCTTTGAGAGCAGATTCTCCTCTCTAATTACCCTTTGTACAGCCAAGGATGCTGCACACGCCAGTGGATGCGCCTAGGAGAACGGTGAGATCGCCTCGTGTTTCAAAGGAAACGTCGCTCTACCTGATACGTGTGTCCATGTTTAAGGAGACCTGATCCGCCTCGTATACCTCTTGCAACTTTAGGAGATAGGAGCACTGCTCCGATGGATGCATACCTATTTGGCCCTCCGTTAGATAATGCCTTCGGCATGAAGTTACGTACCCTCCACCAAGACCTTTGGCAACCGCCTGTAGATCAGGAGCTGCCCCATCACCAACACTCTGCCATGCATGTAGGGAGCCCATCCCTAGAAACGTAGATTATGATACCGCTCTGTGGACAAGGGAAATCAGCTTACTGCCCATCCCAGACATGACCTCGTCCAAGATAAACAAGGCTCCGTACTTCTCACAAACAGACTTCATCGCCGCGAAGTATCCCTTCGGGGCACATAAGACACCAGTGGTAGCACCGACGACAGTCTCTGCGGCGACTTGGATTAAATTAAATGCTGTGTGATACACCAGAATGTAAAGAGCTCACATCCAATTACAGTCTCCGGGCCAAGCTCAATGAACTTGTCTTCTAGCTCTTGTCGAAGGCGTTCAACGTACTGCTCTTCTGTTTCGTCTGTTTTTTGGAAGCGTTTCGCATAAGCCGGAGAAACGTGGTGGAAATGCTCATTGTCGAGGATATCTGCGTAGGGTGCACGCCGACTGGGATGATGGGCAAGCGACAAGGTGCTCAGAGTATTGCCATGAAAAGACAGTTGACGGGCAATAAAATTCTTTCTTCCAGATTGTCCAATCTCGACGAAATACTGTGATAACCCTACATTAGAAAGGACGATTCGTCTCTGATATCACCAACCTGTCTTGAGAGCTTGATTACAGCCTCCATAGCCTCAGAACCTATTATCGAATGTTAGAAGCTATATTTTGCTTGTTTCGCAGTCATACTTGCCACCGGATGCGAAGACCACGAGCTCAAATGCTCCATTGCTTGAATCGACGAGAAACCCCGCAAGTTCCTCTGCAGGCTTGCTGGACAGTTGCATATTATATACATCTGTCGAGTGCCATGTGGATGTCAGTCACATCGAAGGTATCAGCAGGGACGGACAAGGAAGGGTATCAAGCTGTTCTTTGATAGCGGCGATGACCTTTGGATGGCTGGTACCGATGCACGAGACGGCTGCCCCTCCGACCCCATCGATCACACGACGACCATCTTCAAGGTCGACATAGATCCCCTCACCGCGGACCGCAACAGGTGGTGTCCACGGTGTCCGATGTAGGATAGAAGTAGTGGTAACAGACATCGGGGAGGTACGGGTGAATGATTGGCAGAACTGAGATATCATTTGTATTACAGGCGAGATTTATAGGATTATATACGGGCCGAATGAGCATCAAAGAAGACTGAGACGGAAGGGAAACTCGCACGCGATTGATACATGCTAACCCTCAAGGTCACATCCCCCCTACCATCGATAATGGATTGGAATGACAAGAAATATGCAACTAGGACATGTCAGTCCATCTATGATAATACACGCCTTCGCAGTGGTGGCAACTTTGTGTTGATTTCTTCATCGAGAATGAGGGAGGACCGGCCGAATTTGAATGTCTAAGATGTACCCGTACTCGTACGATGGGATGTGAGATGTGAGAACCGCAGTACTGAACAGTTGGCAGCCCTTGGTCAGGCTACTGGCCACGCCACTTTACTAACGTCTCATCAGTAAGGCACGCGTGTGAAACCCGCCGCGCTTAAGTTCCATCATATCCATATCCTTTCTGTCAGTATCACATGGCATCAACGAAAAAACGCAAGGAACCCCCTCCAAATCGCACGCTATTGGATTTCTTTTCAAGTGCTAATGCGATAAAGCGAGCAAGAGTAAGAACGTCACAACAATTTGCGCCTAGTGTACAAGAGACCAAGGTGGCATCAAGAGAAACAATTGTCATCGGCTCTGACAGTGACGACGGTCCCCATGAGAAAGAAAATGGAATCAGATGCGCTCGATTGGACCCCGAGACAGGAGTTTCTGAAAACTTTCAGTCTCTGACCTCAGTCACATCCACTCCATCCACAGAAGACCTGGATGCCTTCGGTGTGCCTTCAGCACTGTTGCGACCCCCTAATCCGTGTCTCGATGCATCGAGCAACGGGTTCCACACACATCAGCAACCCCCAACCTATTTCAAACCAGACCATTCAGAATCCATGTTTGGCGTTTCAGCTCCCCTGTTGGAGCAAACTTCCAACAGTTCGTATTTCTGGGTTTTGTGTGGAGTTAGGGATGGTCTCAACCAATCCTGCACAGGAGACCAATCGACCGAAAAGACTCAAACTAATCCAGTTGCGAACGAAAGCATGACCGATATGGTAGGGTGTAACTCAGCTAATGACCTTGCAGTTGAGTTTCCCATCGGAGAATGGGCCGTCGGGGACGACGAACTCTGTGCTCTGGAAGTATTGGATAATCCCGCCGAAATTGGTGATGGTGAGGAAGAACCTTCGGGCGAACAACGCTTTTGTCCGGTTTGCGGGATTGATTTGACAGGACTCCTCATTCTTGTAAGCGTGCCAAAGAGACCTTGTGACTCTAGTCCACTGACCTTCGCTATTCCTCGCCGGTTAGGAAGCACAAATTCATGTCAATGAATGTCTCGATACAACGTCCCTGCCAAAAGACAACATGGTTACGAAAAAATGCCCATCAATTGCAATGTCAATCAAACCCGACTTGACATCCGACGACGGTAGCCCAATCACACTCGTCAAGGGCCAAGCAGGCGACCTGTACACCGTGCTAATGAATTCCCACAAGGAGAATGGAATTTGGGTAGAGGCGGATGCCGCCGCTGACCGTGACCTCCGGCCAGCTCGGGGAAACCGTAGACAGGCTCCATTTTACAAGGTGTTGCAGGGGATGCCAATCGCAGTGGATGCTTTTTGCTATGGCACCATCCCTGGTGTCACAGCGTACTTTCTGACGTTTGTTCAACCCATCCACTGTTCATATGTCTACGCTGACAGTACGGACAGCCACGCGCATTCCGATCATTACACCAGTCTCGGATCCAGGTGGAAGAGTGGTCCTATTTATTGTTCAGGTCAATGCACGAGCAGCCTGTCGAACCTGTGCTAATGTTTCTGCAGAGAAGACCGCCAACTTAATTATACACATGCTAGCTGTAGACCCTAGCTGGATCCATCCCTTGCCGTTGGACACACCGACAATGCTACCGAATACTGGAGGAGTGAGTGTGACCCTGATTGAGGCCAATCACTGCCCGGGTTCCTGCCTATTCTTCTTTGAGGGGGAGCAAACAGTTGATGCTGGTGACAGCGCTTTCAAGTCCCCGTTCATAGGTTCATCAAGAATCTTTCGCTACCTGCATTGTGGGGATTTCCGTGCGTCACCGCGTCATGTCCTCCATCCCGCTGTGAAAGGAAAGCACATCGATCACATCTACTTAGACACCACGTACCTTGATCCGAAGGTTTGTCGTGGTCCTTCATTCCGCCGTTGAAAAATTCAATGACCAGAACAGTACACATTTTCGCCTCAGCCACTTGTTATCTCCGCTTGTGCAGAGTTAACCCGGAGACTGGTGGTGGGAGGGGTTGGAGATGACCCCAATACAAACCGGAATCTCACGATAGATGCTTGGGTAAAGTCTTCGACCTCTGTTGAGAGGGGAGGACAAGAGACGCTGCAGGAGCGCATCCTTGTGATAGTAGGGTAAATGGAGTGCTTGCCGTTTTGACTCTCAACTGATTTTATTTCTAGCACGTATTCAATAGGAAAGGAACGTATTGTCAAAGGTGGGGTGGGCTGATCCCCTCTTCCGAGTTGTGACTGAAAATAAACTTCGTACCAAGCGATTGCCCAAGCTCTTGGGTCGAAAATCTACTGCGACCCACGCAAGACTGCTATACTACGATGTCAGGCTGATAAGGAGCTACACGCTCTCCTGACCGCTGATCCTGAAGAAGCAAACGTCCATATATTGCCGTTGGGGACCGTCACTTCAGATAACCTCAAGTCGTATCTTCAAAGATTGAAGGGCACGTTTTCGAGGGCTATCGGGTTCCGGCCGACAGGGTGGACGTGAGTCATTCAACCTCGGTGCTGGTTTTGGTTGACTTCTTTCATAGTTACTCTCCGCCATCCGGCAGTAATCTTAATGGCTCGATTCAGTCCATCATCTCCAATGGCCAGTCACGACATTTCTCTTACACAGATCTCCAGCCTTCGCAAAAGTCATCATATAACATCCAGATATTTGGGGTGCCTTACTCGGAGCATAGCTCCTTCTTTGAACTTACTTGCTTTGCTATGTCATGCGACTGGGGCAGAATGATACCCACCGTGAACGTAGGTAGCCCTGCCTCAAGAGCCAAGATGACCAAGTGGTTGAAACGATGGGAGTCGGAGAAAAGGTTTACTAAGCCTTCTGTCATACAACCCAGAACACTTGATTACTGGTAATCCGAGCCACCTTGTTGAGACCATTGACTCCAGTGTTTCGTATGCGAACATTGAGAAAGCTACGAATGATAATATTGTCATATTCATATGCACCATGTGATCAGCGGCATTTTTTTGTCATCGGGAAGAGCATACACATGGAGGTGCATACACACGAAAAGGGACCAATGATAACGCGTGTCTATTGGTCAGCGGCGCGTCTCCTCCGGAGGTCTCTCTCCTCAGAAATCGTCAGCTTGGTACCCTTGCCCTTCGGTAACGATATCCAAGGTTTAGTGCCTTGACCGATAACAAAGATGTTCGAGATCCTATAATTGCCAATAGTTGGGGCTCGCTGGTGCACGAGACGCGTAATGTCACATACCGTGTCGCGAACGTACGATCAAGGGAATCCTTGACATGGACGATATCGAAACCTCCAATATGCTTCTCACGGTGAATGATGACACCTGCACGACCCATGTTACGACCACCAGTGATCATGACGATGTTGCCGGTGTCGAAGGGTACAAAGTCGATGATTTTGCCTTGCTCGAGGTCAAACTTCACAGTGTCGTTGACCTTGATGGCTGGATCAGGGTAACGGATTGTGCGTCCGTCGTGTGTGACGATGTGGGGGACACCCTTGGCGCCGAGGGCCACTTTGCGGACTTTGAGAAGTTTGTAGGTAGCCTCCTCGGGGGTGATGCGATGAATAGTGAAACGGCCCTTGACATCATACAGCAGACGGAAATGTTCTCCGGACTTCTCGATCGAGACCGTATCTGTTACAATATAAATGTACTGTCTCAGAAAAAAGGCTGAATTTGCTCACCCATGAAACCAGTGGGATAGGTAGGGTCGGTGCGCACTTTTCCATCGACTTTGATAAGGCGTTGGTTGACGATTGTAATAACCTCACGCCCGGTCAGAGCATACTTGAGCCTGTTTCGGAGAAAAATCGTAAGGGGAAGCGATTCGCGAAGCTTGTGAGGACCGGGGGATGGGCGGGGAGCCTGTGGCCTGTATTTGAGCTTCAAAGGAGCATGGAATGGCTCAAGTTCCTCACATAGGTGCCGCTCAGCTTGTCGAGCATCCATGACGATGGAGCTGCGAGGCGTTTCAAGTGCTTTTTTGGTCCACGGGCCTACGAAACAGAGAACACATCAGATGCCGTGAAGAGGTCGAGAGGATGGTGAGAATGCATATCCAGTTCATCCCAACAAGGCGGTCAGCATCCACCCATCCCAGTGGCAGACAGCATTAAATTATGGTCTCTCTGCATGCACACAAGCATATCAGAGGCATACGACTAACCATGATGGGTTTCTTGAAGAGGCGGCGACGACAGCGATGACCTTGATTTCGATACCGGGCGATCTCCTACGTGCGGGTACTCGACCCCCAGCTGGGATACTTTAGGGTAGGCCCTTTACGGCACGTGATCTTGACAATCGGGGGTACTGCTGTGGCTGTGCCCCGTATTCGGCGTTGTTGAGCGTTGCCAAGTTTCAGTGCACTGCGCGCACAGGAGTGTGGCCCTCTTCTCAAACCTTCCCGCCAACGCTCTTTCCTCTGTGGGATGCAGAAAAATCGTCTTGCCACAGATCCCGTCACATACCCCCAATATAATGGATACCATGATAATCTCACGAATTCTGGGCGTGCTTGGCAGGCCAGCAGTCCCTCGGAAGAACCACTGTCTATGTCACAGGGCGCTTGGATCCGATTAGACCACCGGTCTTCGTTTTCGTTTTCCTCGATCTCGGAAAACTTCAAGAGGTTTTTTTACCGCCGGCCATTCGCTTCAGAGGCACATCACTTTCCCCCGTCTTTCGTCCGTCGTAACCGCAGTCCTTGGACATCTGCAGCAGGACCTTCCACCGCTTCCACTGCCCACTTTCTTATTTTGTGTATCTTTTGGTACACCACCTCCGCCCTGTCGTCAAACACGGGAAAAGCGATCCTCGAACAGTTTCGCTACCCCGTCACTCTCACCATCATTCAATTTGGTTTCGTCGCTTCCTGCTGTCTCCTAATCATGACCCCTGCCATTAATTTCAGCAGGCTGCGCTCACCAACGATGGCTATATTGAAAGCGACATTGCCTATGGGTGCCTTCCAGGTCGGCGGACATATGTTTTCTAGCATGGCAATCTCCAGAATTCACGTTAGCACCGTGCACACCATCAAGGTGCGTCGCATTCTCGTCTTCCCGCCTCTTCATTGCTCAAGTAACCCCAAAGGCGTTGTCACCGCTCTTCACCGTCGCCGCGTACGCACTTCTCTTTGGGGTCAAATATTCTCCAAAGACTTATGTGTCGCTCCTTCCCCTAACCATCGGAGTCATGCTTGCATCCACTTTTGATGCTTCGGCGTCCAGTCCAGTTGGGGTGCTCTGTGCCTTTGGTTCTGCTCTTGTCTTCGTCAGCTCGAACATCTTCTTCAAGAAGGTCGTCCCATCTGGATCGCAAGCATCCTCGCATCGGCTTGATAAAGTGAACTTGTTGTTCTATTCATCAGGCGCGGCATTCGTTCTCATGGTACCCCTTTGGAGTTTCACGGACCTTCCTCGTCTCCTCGCCGCCCTTGATAACCCGACACATATTGTCCATCCCAATCATGGCCACTCCTCTATACATTCCCTCTCATATCATTTCACTGTCAATGGTCTTGCACACTTTGCCCAGAACATCATCGCATTCGTGATTCTGTCATCCACCTCTCCCGTCACATATTCCATCGCCTCCTTGGTCAAACGGATATGGGTCATATGCATGGCAATTTTGTGGTTCAACCAGAGGGTTCACCCAATCCAAGGCATTGGGATTGGGTTGACATTTACCGGCCTATATATGTACAACTCAGCGAGGAGTGATGTAGAAAAGGGGGAGACAAAGATGAGGAGAGTGGAAGCCACACGGGACATGATGCTTCCGTCTAACCGCGTGGAGGAAGAACTGTTGAACGGTAGTTCTTTGTCATCACCTAATTCGTGGGTGGAATCCTTGACGTCGTCCACAACTGGGATGAAATCACGATCTCAGGGCCCTCCCTCGCCGCCTGGCAGAACACAATTACAATCGCTTGATATCAGGAGCTCTCTGGAGAGGAAACTTTCCACTCGTGTCTCTCCGCTGAATTTGTCTTCGGCATTTACCAAACGTGCTGGGAGCATATTACCTGCGGACCCTTACCCGTCACCCCCTCCTTCACTTGATTCCCCCCCAACTGAGATGCTCTCCCTCGCACATCCACATTCTCATCTTCCCAGGGTCAATTTGATACACGAGACACAACTGTACGCTTAGGTGAAGAGTAACGATATTTATGACCGCGATAGAAACTACCCGATCCTGTTTCACAGTAATCTCTAGACTGGCTGATCGCTAGTGCGTGATGGACTTGACAGTACTTGTTAACAGTACTAGGATTGCCTCAGCTGCATTCGAACTCGGTAATGTTGCTGTCATCTGATGTGTGGTCGGAAACAGATTCCGGTACAAAAGCTGATGGCGAAGCATAGGGACTTTCTTGGATTGGTTGCGAGGGAACCATTACATGGGGTGCAGGTAGGGGTCATAAGGCGTAAAGGAAACACAATGAATAGCCATATACAACAAGCAGCCTCTAGCCCGGTGTCATCTGCCGGGAAAAGGGAATCACTTCCGAGCAGCAGTCTTCTGGCTTTTGATAACCTTCTTTACGATTTTTGCCTCCTCGACCAGGAATGCTCGGAGGATACTGCGTACGAGAGAATGGTGAATAATGGAACGAGCAGGAAGATAAAAAGCGATGTACCGTGACTTTACACAGTCACCGCACCGTGAACCTCCATACGCGCGACGGACAGTCTTTATGCGTTTCGAAATAGTGGCATACTGGCGAGGTCGAAGTGCAGGAACCTACAAACCTCGTATGAGTGTCTCGATCAGGGCCCAGTAAAGCTTTTAGCGTACACCAGGCAATCCGATCCCGCAGTCACCACATTTGGGTTGAGTAGGGGGTTTTTTGAGATGGTGATAGACGAGCTTGCCGCCGGGTGTCTTTACGATGCGGCGGCGGTTGGAGGTGGTGTTGTAAGGCGTGCGTTTGCGGAGGGTGACACGTTGGGCCATTATCGTCGTGTGGTTGAATCTTCTGCTGTGTCCATACAAGTTGTGGCTGAAAATGCTACTGTACAGCGCTTCGGCGACTGCCGAGTCGGAGAGTGACATTTACCTGTCACGCAGCAGAATTAGGAAGTGGCTCGGCCCGGGAGACTTCGGAGCGATGACAGTTTATAATCGATCAGTGCTTGACACGCGTCCTGAACAATGTCCCACAGCCCGTCGAGGAGACTCTCAGTGAGACGGGGATCTGTGAGCGCGCCTGACCCGCTCGGAAAAAACGCAGCTCTGAACTATGATTCCCATCGATTCTCGTCCTCGACGCTGACAATCGTTCGCGTCGTTGACCCCGCATCCCCTGTGGTGTCGCAGCCCAACCTGTCCGACCCACCTTCCACTCCCAACCACAATCGCAGATCTCTCCGTCGTCACGGAAGCACTTCTGGATCCTCCTCCGCAGATAACAGACTTAGCTTCGCTTTTACCTCCTTTTCCCCCGTTTCTCCTCCCCAACCCACCAGCCCGCTCTCGCCCTCGGGTCCACAGAATTTCTCTTCTAGAGCCACTGGTTCCAGTCCATCCTCATCCCCTCGCCTTAGGCCGAGTTCTCCTCAGTTTACTCGTCGGCATTCCGCTTCCGGTGGATCCGCCTTCTTAAGGCCCAATCTTACACCAGAGCAGCTCGTCGACCTCGCCCGTCAATCGTCTGCACCTCGTTACGTCCATGGTCCAACAGGAGCTTCACATCCGTCCAATCCGACCAGCTCCGATGCTACAGCAGTGTCGTTTTCCTCACCAGCAACATTTACTCTTCTGCCAGCCGATGTCTACCTTCCTTTTATCGACAGAGCAGTAGAAACTGCTCTTCTACTCTCAGTCCATCCAACGAAGAAGCTATTCTCACTATTGGCTCAGACCTTCCCAACGCAGACACATGAGGAGATACAGGATCCGTTCGCCACCGACCCAGTCCGGTGGACGTTCAGTACGCTGCGTCGATGGCTAACTGAAGTCGATCGCTCATCCGCTAATGACGCGGTGTGGGTGAGGCAGGCCCGCAATTGCGTTCTGGCTCATTCGGAGCTTATCTGGGAACGCTTGAAAGGCGCGCTAGGCGTCCCCCCTGATTTAGAACAGGATGACCTGGACACTTCTCACTTCATCCACCCTGCAGATAGCTCATCCGCCCTTTCCCTCCCAGAAGATGAACATATTCCAGACGTCGTTGATCATCCCCATCAGTCCCCGCATTCGCCCAAATTGACATCGTCCCCAGAGCCATCACTGACAATTGAACCCATCTTAGCCACCTTATCCTCGATTCCTCCCCCCTCTTCTCCTGGAGTAAGCAACCCACCGCCATCAAGTCTCCCGGCTGGTCTTTCTCATTCTGCCTCGAAGCCACAAGTTGATGTATTACAAGACATCGTCGAGGATCGTGAGGAAGAGGAAGAACTCGTCAAAACCGGCAACGAAGTTCCCATCAAGTCGGAAGATGATCCCAAAGCGCAAATTCACGGACTTCGTGTTTGCACGTCTCCGATTCCTTCCTCTGCTGCAGTCACACCGCATGGGTTTTCGTACCCACCTAGCCCAGCCATGAGCTCGGGCCAATTAGGAAGAAACAGCATTGAACCCCGCAGTCCAGATTTCTCTCAATCTCCTCTCACGCGTCGCCTCTCTCGGACGAGCTCCCATGGGTCTGTCACCAGCCTTGGGAGACCTTTGTCTGGGTGGGGCATCCGTCAAGCCACATCTCATTCCACGTTCTGACTGTTTCTTCACAGCTCATTTGCATATCGTGACTTGAGTTGCAATGCTACTTCTTCCGAAATTGGGGACAGCGAGAGCGAGCGAGCGTATGACCCGGTCGGTGACCGCGCGCCAGGCAATCCATTATTCCCGAGCAATTTTGCTCGCCTTGCATTAGGACCAACTTTACGCGCGAAGTAGGTCTTTGCCGTGACATACGCTTTGCTCTCTCATTTTTGGAATCTAGTAATCCTTCTCTGCGCTCCTCACACGCCACCACCCCACGGTGGGCCCGTTGGGCTCATGGTAGCCACCCCTCTTCTTGGTTTGAAAGTTGGGACGCCGCGAAGCAAGAATACGGTGCTACAGTTACCAGTGGCAGTAGTATCGGTGTTGGACAGTAAACTCACGACCTCTCCATCAGCACTGCAAGTCCTTCAGGAAAACGTGCTCGCACGTTGGAAAAATAGTATTTTCAAACCCTCACTGCCAGTAGTATGCATTAGGTTTCCATGGTCTTGTTGTGTATTTGTTTTTTTTTGTTGGAATGAGTACTGTACCATATGGAAAGCGGGACAACCGAAAAAGTAATTCTCGGCCCGAAGGCCTTACTCTGAAAGGACACATTCTCCAGACGGACTTCGAACACCCCAGGCACTTTGAATTAGCAAATATTTTCTCATTTTCAATGCCAAGGGAAAATTTACTAAGGCAATTCAGATTAGGAAAACTTTCCAACACCCAATTGACCAGGGACTTTGACCATGTGAACCAGACTCAGTTCTGAGCGGTGATGTATTCACTGTACAATGCCAAGATATAATTGCAAGTCACAGTGACCAGATAGTTCTACCTTAAGCTCCCCCAGCACCTTTCCCAAATGCCCAAATTGAAGCCTGGTCATTTGCAGAATGTATTATCTGTTGAAAATTCTGGTATTTCATACATATTTTAGTATTCAATTCCTGATACCAGATTCTAGAACAGTCTATGACCTCATCTTTATGCTATCTATATTACTCACCATTATTAGATAAGCTACCATTATCTTTGGTCTAGACCATGACATCATTCTGTCATGAGATGTGATACATGTTTCATGCCTGATACGTGTTTTATCCCTTTTATCTCTTACACGTTTCATCACTGAACACTATAAAAGACATGGCCTTAAGCCTGTTTCAATAACAATAATATTTACTTTCATCCTTTGCTCCCTTCTCTCACTCAGATCCTCTGAGGATAACTATCCACTATCCTCTTTCTCTGAAGACATCTCTTAACGTACCTTCGTACTTGAGAGACATTTTTTGTTATCAACCATCAACCTATCAGTGTGTATCTCCCACTGACATCATTACCCTTCTTGCCCCTGTGTAATTGGGTTATCCTGATAGGTTATGAGCCCTGCTTAAAGAGCAGTTCATCATTTGCTAGCACCGATGCCTGCTATCTTTTTGCGATATAGTTCATGGTTGGTTGAAGGATTTGTGATGACCTTATCTATGGTCGCTGCTGCATTTAATTATGCACTTACTCAACCCATCGTTGAGGAGGATGGAATCTTAGAGTTCGCTGCACAATCTGGGAGATTGATAGTCAGACACTTACATGATGGCTTTCATTTTAATCTCAATACTGAGACACCAGACACTTACATGACCCTTGCAGTCGTCCTTCATTTAGGACAATGTGAGTTAGTGTCTGCCCCAGAATTGCAAGACCCTCCTCTATATCCTGCCACTGAGTCTTCTTGGTTGGTTTCTCCTGGTGTTCCATTTCTTTTGTCTTGCCCTCTTTGTTCTTGTGACCTTGAATGAGGACAAATCTGTAATCATGACAACCAAGGAGCTGTTGTAGTTCAACGCTATAGTCCAGAGCTGACTTGCTCTGAATTATATTCACAACCTTTCATTGTGCATAGGATTATTCAATTGCAGGCTGCTACTGCTTTCAATTTTTCGCCATATACTGCACCTTCAACCTCACCCCCATCCTTGCGTCACTATACACCCCCAACTACACCTCCTAACTCTCCATCACTGTCGTTGTCTACTCAAGATGCCTATCTTGATGCTAGAGATCCCTCAGAACCCTCTCCTGCATCAACAGGAGAACTTCACAACTCTTACCTCAATGGACTCGCACAATATGGACTTGGTACCACTTCCAGCCAATCCCGTACTTGAGGAGGGATTACCTCCTCAACAAGTTATGGAACTTCAGTTTGCACAATTCCAAGATCATTGGAGACTAGGTCTGGGAGACTGGAAAATGTGAAGGACATGACGTCCCGTGGAAGACCTGTGGAAGAACTACTGCGGAGATGGATGATGAAGAAGAAGAATTGCGAGACACCCATCTGGAAGCAGTATTCCAGAGTTGGAAGTACCGAGCTTTGACTCAGCTTCAGGTAAAGCAAGCTGACTGCTTGGTCTATCCTATTCAGCTTAGACCTTGTGAGACTTGGATCAAGTCTGGGACCTTGATCAATAGTTTCATGTACGCTACTGAAACTATCGGCTCTGCTTATGAGAGTGCTGGTTGGGCTTTCCCACCAAGATGTATTATCACTCTCTTGCCACTTGCATTCACTTCCAAGGCTATGAAATCATTCTTCGTTCTTATTTTCCTCCTACTACCACTCCATCTCATATTCTCGAGGATTCTCTAGAACCGAACTGGTATATCCCCAGAGATTACTACGACTTCAGATACTTGACCAAGTTTGAGGCACCAAGGCTATTTCACTGGAACAAAGCCTTCGACACTCACTTTCGGAACTTTTTTCATCATGATCCCAAATATCGTGCTCAACGCCGCTTACAGTGTCTAATCAAGTCAGCCAAGACCTCTGATGAGCTTGATTTGATATATGAAGGTCTTAAAACGCAACCTTTGGAAAGACAACATTGAAGAGCTGCTACAGAAGGAGAAAGATGTCGACAGATTCTCTAGCATAGTTGATCTATTAGCTGAGATGCCCATTCCTTCCAATTGGCCTTTATTTGGACTAGAAAGCTTTAATTATTATTATTCTTTTGAATCACCTTACTCAAATTTTCTTGAACTTAACAGTCACTCTCATGTATTATATTTCCCTTACTCTTCTTTGGACCTTGATCAAATTTGTGTACAGAGAGGTACCCTTACCAAATATATTGGTAACCTGCATTACTTTGCAGAGTTGTGTTTTGATTGTTTCAAATCACATGCCTCTTTGCCGATGCCTAATCAGTATTGAGAAACACCTACACAAAGTTTGATACCTAGTAAGGAGAAACGGAGATTGTACTGGATTTCAAGGAAAGGGTATGGGAAGAAGTATAGACGCTTTCACCAGATACCAGGATCAGGATCAGGGGCCACCACTTCCTTTTTATCCTCTTTGGCTGCATCGTTCATTATTGACAACATCTTTTCAGATCTCCTCCAAATTGCACTCCCTGTCTCTGAAGTCAAGTTTGACACAAACCTCATTGGTTGTATCCCTATCCTCATTGGACAAGAGAACTATGATGTTTGGCAACTTAGGATCCAGACTACCCTCTCCATGTATTCTGTTTGGGAATTCGTCAATGGCACTCTCCTTTATGCTGCTCAGACTACCATGCCTGACCAGGCAAAATGGAAGTTGCTAGACAAGCACATACTTGGTCTTATGGCCAGTACAATCAACGATTCTCTTCTTACGCATGTGAACTATGAATGGGCTAACTCTGACACTTGCCCTTCAATCTCAAAGGCACTCTGGGATCACCTCAGAGGACTTTTTGGGACCATTGGACTCCCTGGACAGTTTAACCTGTTCTATCAGGCTCTCTGACTTCACATCAATCCTTCCAACACCAACTCGTCAATAAACGCTTATCACATCCAGTTCCAAAAACTTACTGAAGCTGGGTTCAATCTCCCTGAAAACCTACATGCTATGATTCTTCTTTCTGGACTTCCCAACAACTACTTCGCCCTCACTTCCACTATCATGCAGACTGTTGAATCTGCTAACTTCAACATGAGCACTGTCTCATCGCGGATACTCATGGAGATGGACCTTCGTGCTATGCACAAACCTCTCCATGCCCAGATTTCTCAGGCAGATTCTGGAGGCCCATCCCAATCTTCTGTCAACCGGACCAACATGATTAAACATGGCCCTCCACCTCAAAAACAGTGGAGAAGCCAGACCCCCTCATATCAGCCAAGGATGTTTACTTCCTACCAACCTTCTGGCGGTTATTCTAACCAGCCTCAATTGGGTTCTGTGAACCCGAACCAGAAGAAAGGTAAATGTCCTGCCAAGTCTAGACAACCTGGTAAGGGACAGAAGAAAGATTGGTTTAAGAAGCGACAGGATACTAAGGGCAAAGGTAAAGCGAACGTGGTAACATTTGCTAATGAAGTTACTATGGAGCCAGAATATGTTGAAGAAGATTTTCTTCCTCCTAGCTTTATGCAGGAAGACCACAACATGGACAACTCCTCATCCACCATTGTACACATGGGTTGGAGAGATGAAGAAGACAACAGGATGAATGTAGCTGGGCCATCTTCAATGCCCTTTCGATACAGCTCCTTCAAGGAATGTCCTTTCTGAAGAAGCTATTGCTACATCTGGGACACCAACAATGATGAAGAAAAAGGAGAAGAGGAAAAAGGTTTCTTTTTCTCTTGGAGGCCTCGCCAGCTTGTCTTCTCATTTCAACAATATTGATCTGTTGAATGAGGCTTGTATCCAGGCACTTCTCCCTTCTACGCCTTTGACAGTAGCCGTGACAACCCCATGAGACATAGGAGAGCGCTTACAAAACTACAATAACAATGACATGTACAGATATGATAATGAATACAATGGCCTTGACTATTATCATGGTGCTTATGCACTAGGGGGAGTTTCTGACAAAGAGTTTGCCCGATATCACTGGATGATTGACAATGGTTGCACCAATCATCTTTCTCCTTTTAAAGATGACTTTGCACATCTAGGATCACAAACCTGTTATGCTATTGTTGCTAGTGGACACAAAGTTGCTATGTATGTATGGTCTGGGTAAGATCATTATTCAGCTGAAAGATAACTGAGCAGATCCTATTGTTCTCTTGGAAGTGTGGTATGCGCCACATGCAGGACACAGACTTCTGTCTGTTCCTACACTTACTAGCCAAGGCTATAAGTGTACGATCAACGATTGTGAATCCAACATCTGGGACACAAACGAGCGTTTGGTGATATGGGCCCTTGCTCTATCTCTGAACAATAACCTCCATTGGTTTCAGTCATCTCAGATTACTCCAATGGAAAAATCATATCAACTTGCTTGTTAAGGAAGACTCTTACGATCTATGGCACCAACAACTTGGACATTCATCCAAGAATGTTCTTTGTGTTGCTCCTTCTCATGTTACTGGTCTACCCATTGTCACTCCACTGGACAACACTTCTCCTTGTAAAGGCTGTGCCTTAGGGAAGATGCATGATCGTCCTTATCCACCTTCAGGTAAACATGCTACTCATCCTCTTGGACTTGTTTACTTGGATCTTGTTGGCCTGATGCCCATGGAATCTCGAGTTCACACATGTTATATTCTTACTTTCATTGACAATTTCTCTGGTTTTGCAGTTGTTGCATTTTTGCACACTAAGGATGCTGTTTCACAGCATTGTCAATCAATGGTTTCTTGGGCTGAAACCTTTACTGGTCACTCACTCACCTCTGTACGTTCAGACCGAGGGGGGGAATTTATGGCTGGGATGCTTCAGTTGTTCTTTCAGTCCAGAGGCATCACTCATCAAACCTCTGTTCCTCACACCCCTCAACAGAATGGTTGTGCAGAGAGGTTCAATCAAACTTTGCTTGAAAAAGCTGAAGCTATTCGCCAACATGCTTGTCTGCCACGTTCTTTCTGGCAAGATGCTGTTGAGACTGCACTCCATATATATAATCGACAACTGATGCATCATCATGATTGGAGAACTCCCATTGAACTATTCAATGGAGACAAACCTGATGTTTCGTACTTCAGGATATTTGGGACACATGCATATGTTTTCATTCCTCTAGAACAGTGACAAGACAAGTTGTCTCCCAAGTCTGAGGAGATGATTTTTATTGGGTATAAATCTAACACTAAAGGCTATTGCTTTTGGTCTAAGGAGAGGAGATGCGTGTTCATTTTGACGAATGCCATCTTCGATGAGAAAGTCTTTCCTGATTGTCTCAGAGACAAAGAAGACAGACCTACCCCTATTCCAGTTGAAGAAGACCCCATAGACGATCTTACTAAGGATGACACTCAACAAAAGAATCCGGAACCTTCTCAAGATATACTTGTACCTATACCATCCATTCCATTAGAATTAGGTCCTCAACCCGATCAGCCACGTCCATTTGATGATGGGCATTCATCAGAATTACAACCACCATCCACAACTCCTTGAAAACCACCAGAGCTTTTATCACTGCTCTTCTATGACTCCCCGGAATCTTCTACCGATCCACCATCCTATCACACTTCACCACTTTGACCTGCTGTAAAACAGAATCAACCTGAAACAGGTCATTGGAGTTCTATTTCTGATCGACATCAGCATAAGTGTTACATGGTTACAGATTTGCCTCCTGAAGAGGAGAGACAAGGATCTTCGGATCTCTTACCCCGAACCTGGCTATCTCCCCGTCAACATGTTGACGAGACCTTACCTGAGTTTAGATCACAACTTCATCAGCATCACTCTACTAGGGATGAATGATCTACATTTAGACCTGTTGCTGAACAGAGACGATCCTCTCACATTCCCATGCCCAGGATTCTTCCTAATAACGCACATGGGGATAGACCAGCTATTGAGATCAAGAGTGATATGTCACGAGGTCTTGATACTATTCAGGAGGAGCCAACCAACGCGATGGATGTCACTCTGACTAACAAAGAGGAAGATCTTGGACAAATGTATAGTTCCAAGTGGATGAGACAGCTTTTTAACATGGCTGTCAGATCAGGTTCTATTCCTAAACAATATCGAGACATTCTAAAACTCTCAAAACAGGAACAGAACTTATGGATGATTGCAATGCAGGAACAGAACTTATGGATGATTGCAATGCAGGAGGAGATTAAATCCCTCTCTGGTTGCAAGGTTTGGACGTTGGTAGACCTACCTCAGGGTCGTAAACCTGTCAAAGGGAGATGGGTATTTGCCGTAAAATCTGATGGTTGCAAGAAAGCTGGATTTGTCACCAAAGAATTTATGCAAGTCTTTGGAATAGACTATAAAGAAACCTTCTCTCCAGTTGCAAGGTTTGAAACCTTCTGACTTCTTATTACACTGGCCGCACTTCATGATTGGGAACTCAAAGCTCTAGATGTTAAGACTGCCTTTCTCTTTGGTGAGCTGGATGAAGAAATTTATTTGGATCAACCTGAAGGTTTTGTAGCAAAGGGTCAGGAGAACAAGGTTTGTTGCTTGAGGAAAGCAATATACAGTTTAAAGCAAGCTGCCCTGCAATGGAACAAGCAGCTTCACTGTTCTCTTCTGGAAATGGAATTCCTCAGATGTAAATCTGATCCAGGAACATATTTCAAGATCATTGGTGATGATTTGATTGTCTTACTCATTTACATTGATGATGCTTTATTCATGGGTAGTAATAAGACACAAGTCCTTGCCCATAAATCTCAGTTCATGAAATGCTGGAAATCAAGGGATTTTGGTCAAGCAACTGAGTACTTAGGTATGAGGATTACTAGAGATCGCAAGAAGCAAGTGATTACTCTAGATCAAACCCACTATGCAGAAAAAGTCGTACAATGATTTAGTCAAGAGAATCACAAGCCAGTCTCTGTATCTCTTCCTACTGGATATAATCTGAGACACAACTCTAACCAAGATCAGTTGAATCCTACTCTTTGCAGTTGCTATCAGTCGGTCATTGGATCACTGTTGTACATCATGCTTGATACTCGACCAGACATAGCCTTTGTGGTTATCAAAATGTCTCAGTTCTCTTCCAATCCAACAGAAGAACATTTGCAAAAGGCACTCTATATTGTGTGCTATCTATCATCCTTTCAGGATCTTTGCATCTCATACTCTGGACATGGTGATCAAAACAGCTTATGTGCTTACTCTAATACAGATTGGGCTGGTGACGTTGAAACATCACATTCCACCACTGGTTATGCCATCTTCTTAGGAAATGGCATTGTATCATGGCTGTTTAGGCGACAATGATGAGTCACACTTTCTTCCACTGAAGCAAAATATTGTGGCATGACCAAAGTTGCTAAACAAATTCACTGGATATGTAATGTCTATGAAGAATTACATTTCAAGATAGGTCCACTACCACTTTGCATTGATAACCAAGGTGCTATGTTCCTTGCTTCAAATCCTGCTCAAGAAGGTTGTACAAAACATGTTCACATGACCAACCATTATATTTGTGAAAGTGTAGAGTTTGGAGAAGTCAAACTTTACTATGTACCTACCGATCAGCAGTTCACTGATATCTTCATGAAGAGCTTAGGCAAGCAGAAGTTTGAAGATGGAAGAAAGGCTCTTTAACTCTTTCCCTTTTGATTGTAACATGATCAGAGAGGAGTGTTGAGAATTCTGGTATTTCATATTTTAATATTCAATTCCTAATACCAGATTCTAGAGCAGTCTATGAGCTCATCTTTATGCTATTCATATTACTCACCATTATTAGATAAGTTCTTCTTATCTTTGGTCTAGACCATGACATCATTGTGTCATGAGATGTGATACATGTTTCAATATACGTTTCACATTCTGTTACATGTTTCATCTCCAATACGTGTTTTATCCCTTTATCTCTTACACATTTCATCTCTGAAACATATCTCATGTACTTCAGTGTTTCATCACTGAACATTATAAAAGTCATGGCCTTAAGCCTGTCTCAATAATGATTCTACTTTTCATCCTTCGCTCCCTCTTCTCACTCAGTACCTCTGAGAATATCTATCCAGTATCCTCATTCTCTGAAGATGTCTCTATCAGTGTTCTACACTTGAGACTATCTTTATTACCAACCTAGAACCTATCAGTGAGCATTTCCCACTGATATCATTACCCTTCTTGCCCCTGCATAATCGGGTTATCCTGATACTTCCACGGGTCCTCGACAGGACATTGTGTCTGCCAAGTCTTCCAATCTTCTGGACCTAGTTTTTGACAATTCTGGAATCTTGCATAACGGAGTTCCACAACTAGTGGAGGAGGCAATCTGGCCTCAACCACAGGATCTGCCAGAAGCGGTACCAAGTCCATACTGTGTGAGTCCATTGAGGTAATGGTCACGAAGTTCTCCTGGTGATGAGGGAGAGGGTTCTGAGGGATCTCTTGAATCAAAATAGACATCTTGTGTAGACAACAATGGTGACGGAGAATTAGGAGGTGTAGTAGGAGGTGTAGATTGATGCAAGGATGGGGGTGAGGTCAAAGATGCAGTAGGTGGCGATAAATCGAAAGCAGTAGCAGCCTGAAATCAAATAATCCTATGCGCAATAAAGGGTTGTGAATACAATTCAGAATGAGTTAGTGCTGGACTGTAGCATTGAACTACAACAGCTTCTTGGTCATTGTGGTTACAAATCTGTCCTTGTTTCAAAGCACGAGAGCAAATAGGGCAAGGCAACTGAAAAGGAACACCAGGTGGAACCAACTGAGAATGCTTGGTTGCAGGATATGGAGGTGGGTCTTGCAACTCTGGGAGAGACTCTAACTAATGTGGTCCTAAACGAAGGATGACCGCAAGGGTCATGTAAGCTATCAGGATAACCCGACTACGTAGGGGCAAGAAGGGTAATGATATCAGTGGAAAATATGCACTGATAGGTTGATGGTTGATAACAAAGAATGTCTCAAGTACAAAGGTACATTGAGAGACGTCTTCAGAGAAAGAGAATAGTGGATAGTTATCCTCAGAGGATCTGAGTGAGAGGAGGAAGCAAAGGACAAAAGTAAATATTATTGTTATTGAGACAGGCTTAAGGCCATGTCTTTTATAGTGTTCAGTGATAAAACACTGAAGTACATGAGATACAGTGGCTCAAAAAACTGTCCGCATGTTTGTACATTTTCACCTAAAGCTGATATCCTGCAACAACCCTAACCTGGACTGTCATTATGTTAGTGTATAAAATAAAGTACTTGCCATTGGCTGTCTATAGCATCAAGAATCAAGGCAATTGGTTGAGACCTGATGAAATG